>PVIH01007125.1:21734-103757 GCA_004025045.1 Sigmodon hispidus
AAAAAAAAAAAAAAAAAAAAAAAAAAAAAAAAAAAAAAAAAAAAAACAAAACAAAAACAAAAAACCCAAAACTTATTTTTCATTTGACTTAAAGCATTTCAATTTGGAGCTGTATTTTCATCTGTACTGATACATATAATTTGAAGTATGGATACACCTGTGAGACCATTACCACAATCAAGGTCATAACATACTTAGTATTACAAGATTTAGTATTTTATTCCTTCAATCTACTCTCTCAACTTCCAGAAAAATATTAAGTCTGGATAGGTGGTCATTCTACTCTATTCCATATTCAGACATTGCATGGAAAACCTATTATGCTTTGCATTCATTTTAATAAGGACAGAGGAGACAAACAGGCCAGGGAGGACCGCCTGACCCATACTAGTCTATCACACCAGGAAGGAGGAAACATAAGCCAGAGACTGCAATACTGTCATGGCCATTCTGCAGTTTCTCAAAAGAGAAGATTCTGGGAGCACTCAACAACACAGAAATAGGAAAGGACCATTGTTACAAAAAAAAAAAAAAAGAGCAGAAATAAAAGAAATACTGCAAAACCATTGATACTGTCTTCTAGACAGAGCCCGGTCTTATCCTTTGTACAGAATGACAAAATAAACACATAATTAGATAAATAACCAAGCAAGCAATAAATAAATATTAATTAGCCAACTAACAAATCCAGCAAGTAAATGTCCTATTTTGAGACTACCTGGGGTCTGGGGTCTGACACACATCAATTACATGTAAGTAAGTAACAAGTTTCCTGTTATTTTCTGGTTTTTTTTTTTAACTTTTTATTTATTTATTTGCCTTGGTGTTTTGCCTGGAACTGGAGCTGTGAGCTGCCATGTGGTGCTGGGAACCGAACCCCAGTCCTCTGGAACAGTAGTCAGTGCTCCCAACCACTGAGCCATCTCTCCAGCCCTCCCGTTATTTTCTAAAGCAGCTCCCATATAAACAAGTTAACCAGTCTTGATGGTTCTCTCCCTGAAAGTTCCTGTTGCAGTTGATAGCAGACTACTGTAACATATGCTATTTTGGAAGCTTTTGAATGTACAGTTATGGAAGTTCACTCGTTTGTTTTTTCCCATTTTTTTTTTTTTTTAAATTTAAAAGTCTTCAACATATCTACCATGGTTCCCCCTCCTTCCCCTCTTCCCAGTCATCCCGTGCTTCTTCCCAACCCCATCCCCAGAGAGAGGGCAAGGACTCCCAGGGTGTCACTCATTATTTGTAAGCAGAGATACACAACATGTTTTAGTATACTAAACAATATCCTTACCAATAACCAATAAAAATACCAATTGATTATATATAATATATAATTTATATTGTTTATATGAGGACTTAAAAATTAAAGTAGTTTTAATTATAGACATAATAAAGTACATATTTAAACTGTATAATATAATTTTGAAGTATGGATGTACCTGTGAGACCCTGATTACCACAACCAAGATAATAAAATACTTATTATAAGATTTAATATTTTATTTCAAGATACTAAATTTTTGTTTTTGAGATAGGAACTCACTATATAGGCCTGACAGTCCTGAAATACTATGTAGACCAAGCTGATCTCCAACTCACAGAAATCCTCCTACCACAGCAGAGGAGTGCTGAGACTCAAGATACTCAGTTTAATTGAATTTGAATTAACAAAAGGTAGTGTTTCAGGCTTATGCTATCGTCCTTTACCCATGAAAAGCTGGGGCTTCCTTCTGCTCTGAGGCAGTCAAGGTCACAAAACAAGGTTGAGAAATAAAGTGCCCGTCCTTCATTTTCAAATTCAGTAGCTACTTCATACCATCCTCCTCCTCCCCACAATAATACACAGACACACTTAAGCCAACAGTAAGAAAGGATTACTTTATTCTAATGAGTTTGGCAATCATTTCTAGAATGAAAAGGGGAATAATATACAAGAAAATATTGGAGTTTTGAGACTTACTGGGAATATTTTGGGCTTCGTGCTAACGATGGCATATGGTTTTGTCTGCAATAAAAATAATTCTGTGTAAATTACAGTGTCAGAATTTCTTCTGAAAATACATTAGATCTTATCCCAAGGTTTTATTTAAGCCCCAGTTTTTCCCAGACCTCTGGGTCTATATAAGTGCTAATTCACAACTCTATTTATGTCAATGAGCATCTCACAGCTAACCATACCCACAATTTAATCTCCTCTAGCCCCACAACTGCTGTTCCTCAGCAGATCCTGCCCAAACCACCTCATTCCACTTAAGTATCTTTTAGTATCACTTCTACAGAAAGGCCTAACTAAAACAGCAGCTGCTTGTCATTCTCTATTCCTTTATTCTGTTCAATTTCTCTTCTAAAGAATCATTGCCTCCTGTAACCTATACGTTTCTTATTCATGTGCTTATTGCCAGTCTCCAAGACTAGAATAAGCATTTCATGAGATGGGCACAATCTGCTGTGTATACTGCTATACCCCTATTTACAGGGCTTTGATATAATAGGTACTAAATATATAAATGCAGAACAAGCAAACTCATATGACAGGCATGTATGCCTATCTGCAGAAGGATACCATATCAAAATGTTTAAAAGATTATTGGCATGATATAAGACAAGAGAACCAAGATTGTAAAAGAAACTTAGACTATGACACAAGGAAAAGAAAATGTCTTTATTATATGGTGGCCAGGCCAGTGAGGTGGGTAAAGCACACAGGCCTGGCACCCAAAGTTCCACCTCTAGAGGGCATATGAAGATAAAAGGAGAAAAACAACCCCACAAATTGTCCTTTGAGCTCCACAGCATTGGGACAGCTGTACCTACACCCACATAATAGTACATATTTTAGAATTTTATTCTAAAAAAGAACTGTGGCCAAGTCAAAAAGTTACTAAACATTTTCAGAGAGATCTAGAATTCAGTTACTGAACCAATTGTTATTATAATGAGGCTGCAGAATTTACCTAAACCAAGAGAAAGAATGAAAGATAAGTGACTCCAGACCCTACCAACCACAAGATATTGAAGTCTGACCATAATGGCTAAGAAAGCATGAATCCCTCAGAGAAGTAACCATAATTATGTCTCTTTTCATTAACTCAACATTGTAGCTTATTAAATATGCTTCTTTTCAGTCCTAAGACAACTTGGCTACAGAGATGATAAAGGAAACTACCCCCAGTATAAATAGATAAAAGTCACCTTTTAAAAGTTGGGATAGAGAGATGGCTTAGATGTTAACAGTGCATGCTGCTGTTCCAGAGGACCAGAGTTCAGTTCCCAGCACCCACAATGCACAATGCTTGGCTCACAGGTGCCTGTATCTCCCAGTTCCAGGGAGATCTGACTCCTCTGGCTTCCACAGGCATCTGTATTTTTGTGTACATACCACACAAGATACACACACAGACACGTGTGCACACATGCACAGGCATACACAAATGGAAATCAAATCTTTAAAAATTTAAGTGAGTGTGGGCAGAGAAGGGAAGTGGATCTGACAAAGTTGGGAAAGAGGTGACTACAATCAAAACACACTGTAGTTTATGAAACTCTCAAAGGACTAATAAAAAGCAGGTAACTAAAAAAATCTGGCTACTTCTAAGTCTAACAGATTAGGTTTATGATTATACTGAAAATATATATTAGACAAACTTCTGATTTGAAGTTGAAAAAATTGCTTCTTAGAGGCACGAATATAGCATATAAACACTTAAAATTAAGATTGAGCAAATAAAATTTACAAGTGGGTTTAAAATGCTTAAGAGAATGCGATTACAAGTGAGATTGTCTTTAGAGTTCAAATTCAATTTGATAAGAACAGAATAAACTTGTTCCCGTCTTATCAGAAGTATATCAGTTTAATTTAGATAAAAGTACACTTTAAAATATAAAACTAACAAACTAAATTCCCAGGCAAAACTCTAACCACTTCTGTACAACAGCCACTCTCCAAACTTTTCCTGCCAGGGGTGGTGCTCTTCTACAGAGACCACTACGCTAAAACATTGATGAAATAACTAAGATATGCATCCGTAACATGAAAGGGCCCACGGAGTTGCACATGAACATGATTTTCTGGCCCATCAGCACAGAAATGTAAACCATTTTCCAACTCTTAAAGATATAAATTTTGAGTCCATTTTATTTTGCAGAGGGTTTTCGACTGGTTTCTAAAATGAAAACAAGCCAGTTTAAATCCCTACTAACCCTACTGCCGACACAGCAGATAGGCCATGCTGGCATGGACCCTCCAGGAACTACTATGGACATGGAAACAAATCAGGTGAAAGTGAGGAGATGCAGGGCTTAAGGCTAGCTTGCAGAATATGAGATTCGTTTCAACACACATTCAATGAAGATTTCCTACTGCTTGTTATACGTATAGCTCACCTCTTCTCCCTAGATTCTGAAACTTTTCCTAAAGTGGTCTCTTCTTACAGGATCACTGGAGAGCCATCCCCTTAGTCTGGAGGACTTATGGCCATGCTCATCACTGACTTTCTATCTTTTGTTCTAACCAACACAACTCGTTCCCTCCACACTCTTCCTTGACTCTATCTTCTAACATAATAAATATTCCTGGACGTCAAATACTTGCTTTTATATACTCTTTCTATAACAATGCAGAGGGCATACTTGGCATTCCATTCTTGTGGCTCAAAAGACATAATGTGGGTCAGGGAGATGACTAAGCCAAGAGACCACCTGGTAGAAGTGGAGAACCCAAGTCCTTCAAGCTGTCTTCTGACATTCTTTAACCTTCATGACTGTAACACTTTTGAAGGTAACCAGCTAATAATCTTGCTCCACTGGACATTTCCTCCAGCTGGGCTTGTTCATGACTCCCTGTGACTGCATTCAGATAATGAACACTGGGCAGAAATACCATAAAGCTGAGGCTGCTGTTTTCTTGCTACATCTGTCAAGCACAGTTTCAGTTGTCTCATGGCTAACAACACTGAGATGCTGCCTGCCCAGGCCTTCTTGGTGGAGAGACTTAGTGAACATGTATACAAGTGCATGTCCACATTCACAGTTATTTCTCTATCCAGCTATGAATACAAAGCAATAACTATGAATTCATACCAATACTTCCAATGCTAATTCCATTCCCCAAGGTGGTGAACATGTATACAAGTGCATGTCCACATTCACAGTTATTTCTCTATCCAGCTATGAATACAAAGCAATAACTATGAATTCATACCAATACTTCCAATGCTAATTCCATTCCCCAAGGTGGTCTCCCTTTCCATGTAAATAATCCCTTTCCACCAGTGCAAGTACTCGATCAAGCTCTTCACATATAACAAACCTGTCACCATCACCACACCCTTCAATGTTTAGCCTCCTCACCTTATCTGGGTTCTGATTCCTTAATCCACCTCAGGTTCCTTATATTACTTCTTCTCTTGTTCCAATTTCCTAGACCAGACTGCTGTCACTAAGGCTCCCCAAATAGGCATGATCAGCCTACTCTTAACAACTCTCACTGAACACAAGCCTGCCCTCTTTATACTAAGTTCCAACAGCTGATACAGAGCGGTCACCACTGTTTCTTCTTCCGTGATATCCCAGAAACTGTGTGCCCTTCTCCTACTACTGAGTCCAATATCATGTACCACCATACCACGCTAACCCTTATCTTTAAAATATGGCAAATGGCTCTGGACAACCCATAAGATCTTTCCATGAAAAAGTTGATGTTTTTGGTCACCCTAGATTCTAAAGAAAAAAAAATTATGAAAAATCAGACAAAAAGAAAAGATAGGAAAATGATGACAAAACCTGTTTTGAGTGATATGACATTTCCTGCTCTAGACTCCAGGTTTAGACACTCTGATCATTTAAACATCACTACAAGGAGATGCATTTCAAGTTATAAACTAGCTGTATATAAGAGTACTTAAGTTAAACCTTTTACCCAAAAGAATTCAAAGAACTTAAAAAAATGAGCTTAAAGTGGCATATCATTTCCTGAGTACAGCACAGCCACAAGAAATTATTGGACAATATTAAAAATAAGTTATGAAAAGCATACATTTAACACACACTTACAGCTACGTGATATTTGACGTAATAGTGAATAAACCAGAGAGGTATAAGTACATGAGAAACAGTGAAGAGACTGGACCGGTATGCCTTAAAGATCTGTGGGGAAAAACAAACACACAAAATAAACAAATATCCTCTTTTTAAAACAAATACCCAAATATTTAAAACAAAACCAAATATTCCATCACCAACAAAGAAACTGTGATAATTACTTTATAAACTTCTAAATGGAATATATTTCCTGACAGATTGGGACTAACCTACCTACTCTAATATTTTCACTAACTCTGGGACGTCTATAGGACATTGGTAGACTCCAGAGTAAACAAGGCTTAGGGTGAGCAGCATTCTGCAAGACTGCTAGACAAGGTTTAGGATAAACAGCATGCTGAAAGATATAAGGCATTCATATTTAGAAAAAAAGCAAGACTTTGTACTAAAATACAGATGTTCTAAACTCACTGAGATCTCTTCTGACACACTCTTTTAAAAGGAAAAGGCAAAAAAGAGAAAAGAAACTTTTCTATGGCATCCAATTTGGCTAAAACATTTCCTTTCAGGAGAAAGACAACCTAGAATCTGTGTATTATAGTAGATGGTTATAGGAGAAAAAAAAACCATTCAAAGTATGGTAAGACAAAAATTCAACAAATGATTATTTCCTTAAATCACTCCGATACGCTATCAGTCAGTAGCCACCACTGACAGCCAAATCAACAGGTAATGTCAGGTACACAAGAAGGGGGAGAAAAGCGTAAATTAGAGTTGGATTTTACCACTTTAAGTGTGTGATACACTTTTACACTAATTTCTGTTGCACTACACTTTGTAGCATAGTAAGATAGTAGATTACATGTGTACTTTAGCATAAATTCCTTCAGGTAACCAGGAGCAAATCCGTTAATATTTTTGTTTCTTTTGCCTCACATTTAAAATAAGAATTAGGAACTGTTTTTACCATTTGAGGATAAAGAAAGGAAGTAATGTATACAAAAATCTCAGCAGATTACTAGGTTTGATGATAGCAAGAGTCCTCTGTTACTTGTTATTATTATATTCCCACAAAGTATTCTTTATTCATCACGGATGTGACTTTAACAAACTCCAAGAAAATATCCGGAACTCTTAAGCAATTGAGTCAGTGTTAGCCGGTCTCTATCACGTCAACTTTATAAATCACGTACATGTTCTCAAATACTAAAATCACAGCCTGTGAACTCTAGTGAAATTCTGGCCAGTTACTCTGTGGAAAGGTATCGCAAGAACTACATGTGCTTAACACCTACGGTCGGACTTCTTAGTATACTTGACAGCCAAATGGGATCATCCTCCCGAAGCCAACCCACACCTGGACTCCAGATCCCTGCCCAGGACTCTGGTGATGTGACAGTCTCCGTTAAACCTGAGACCCCGGACTAATGGCCCTGGGGGCCCTCCCGAGCATGAACTGGGTCGGGCCTTGATGGGACTGAGAGGAGCGGGTAGGTAGGGGTGTGGGAGGGTGGGCTGCAACCCCAAGTGGGAACTGGGACCTATGTGGCTCATCACTCACCATGTTCTTCCACGGGGCCCCGTCCCGCAGAAAATTATTCCAGAATGCCTCCAGGGGCCACTTCCTGCGCGGCGGCAACACCGGCTCCCGGGGGCTCAGCTCCTGGTCCTTCAGCCATCGCCTTCTCAGCTCCCGCAGCTGCTGCAGCCGCAGCTTCTCATCCGGCGTGTACCCCGTCATGTTGCGGGCGAGCTTGTCAAAGAGACACGGTGCGCACCCGAACCCGGGGCGGGTGACTTAGGGCGTCCCTGCTCTGCAGAGCGACCTTGAAGACACCTGGGAGCGGCGCCGGGCGATGACGTCACACCAAACAAGGCCTCCGGGACCTCGGGCTTCTTTCCGGAAGTGCGCAAAGCCCTCTCTCTTTCTCTCTCTCTCTCTCTCTCTCTCTCTCTCTCTCTCTCTCTCTCTCTCTCTCTCTCTCTCTCTCTCTCTCTCTCTCTCTCTCTCTCTCTCTCTCTCTCTCTCCCCTCTCTGTCTCTCTCTCTCTGTCTCTCTCTTTCTCTCTCTCTCTCTCTGTCTCTCTCTTTCTCTCTCTCTCTGTCTCTCTCTCCTCTCTGTCTCTCTCTGTCTCTCTCTCTGTCTCTGTCTCTCTCTTTCTCTCTCTCTCTCTCTGTCTCTCTCTCCTCTCTGTCTCTCTGTCTCTGTCTCTCTCTGTCTCTGTCTCTCTCTTTCTCTCTTTCTCTCTCTCTCTCTCTGTCTCTCTCTCCTCTCTGTCTCTCTGTCTCTGTCTCTCTCTGTCTCTCTCCCCCCCCAGGCAGGTTTGGAGCCTGTCATGTGACCTTCAGCAACTATCTCGGTTTCTTGTCTGTACTGCAGAAATAAAGAACACTTTATTTGGGAGGATTACATAGGCCCCTTCACTGTTTGATCCAGCCATAAAATATCCTAAAGGTATGGTGGTAAAAAATTTGCAAGAGTATGCACTAATATTCGTCATGACACAGTTTGTAATATCAAAACCTTAGAAATCACCTCCCAGATTCCTCAATAGAGGATTAGTGGAAAAACTTACGGTACTGTAAAGCACTGGAATGTTACAGCTGTCGTGTAGCCAAGTTTTCTATTCAAACTGTGGAGTGCCCCCTACACTCTATTGTTAAGTCAAACAAACAAAGCATCTACACCAGTAGAAAGAAGTATATACGGTATGCTACCTTTTATCCAAAAGAGAGGTGAGTTGTGATGATACAGTGTGTGTATACACACACATACACACATATATGTATGTATAATACACACATACACATATATATGCTCCCTGAAGTTTTTTAAGTAATACAAATGAAAACTAATTTTGTCTTTGGAGACAGGGTCTGGTGTAATGTAGACTGGCTTTGAACTTTCTGTTTATCTTAGGCTGGGCTTGAACTCCTAGTTCTTCTGTCTCCACTACTTGTGAGCTGGGATACACCAGTATGCTCAACTTAAAAACCACTAGTTTTGGTGGAAGAGCTGGCCCTGAGGACATAAGAGCCAGAGAGCTGGCCCTGTTCCTCATTAGCTGAAGCACTCAGGAGAATGGCCCCTACACTTTACCTGGACAACACAGAGCTGGTTCTGAAGGTGTAGGCGTGGGAGAAACGACCCTGAGGACTTGGAAGCAAGAGGAAACAAGCCTTGCCCCTTGTTTATAGCTGCAAGGGATGAACTGCCAGAACTCACCCTGGTGGTGAAGCTGGGGGAAGCTGGCAGGCTAACCAACCCTGCAACTTTCCCAGCCCAGAACCAGAGTTATGTGTTGGGCCACTGCAACACCTGTCCTTCTGTGATCTGCTGGAGCACAGGGGCGGGAGGTGGTGGGGGATGGAGGAGTGTCAATCCTGTGGTCTCAGGGCTGCAGGATCTCCGTGACACAGGGCAGCAACAGGATCCATGAAGAGTCCCAGTGAGAGCCCAGTATTGATAGTGTAGCAGAGACCAGTGCCCTTGAAGCAGACCAACGATTCTTTGCAATGAACTCCTGCATGGAAAAAGGGGTTTACTTCATGGCTCACTGTGTTACACTGCAGCTTCCATAACAAGGTTGTCCTCTTCACTTTTTGTTACTTTTTTAAATCTTCTATTTTATTTTGTTTTATTTGCCCCCCTCCCCAAATAAGACAGGTGGGATTGGAAGACGTAATGTAGAAGACACAAAGAATAAATTTTAAAAACTGATTAAAAAAACCAACTGCTTTTAAAACAACAACAATATTGCATAGGGAGGGTAGGACTGAGACTTAAGAAGTAGGTTGTAAGAATTCCCCGCAGCAGCCCAGAGCAAGCTGTAGAAGGGGCATGCCTCCAGGTGTGGCTATGTAGACCTGTGCCCACCTGCTCACTTAGAAGGAAACAACATGTGAAGGCTGATCCCCTTCTCTCTCGCTCGCTTCCCCCCTGGCCGCTTCCCAGTTTAATAAACTCTTGTGTGGCATCTAGTGGTGTGTCTCTTATCACACGTAAAAAACCAACATAGGTAGAGTTGTAGAGATGGTTCTTTCAGAAGACCAGCGTCCGAAGAATCTGTGTATTTACATTTGGAGGCTTCTGGAAACAGCTTTCCAGAAGACAGGAACATGATCCATAAGGCTCTCCCTAGCAATTGCCCAGCTAGCAGAAATTAGAAGTATTTAAGACTAGTAGGCAACTATCAGGTCCCCAGATCAAACATTTCAGTGTGGTGATATATTTGCATATGTAATAAAATCAGCCTGGAATATCAGAGGACAGAATCACCCACAGTCAAACCATGAGGGTCAGAGAGTGGTGACCCACACCTTTAATCTCATTACTCAGGAGACAGAGATCTTTCTGTATTTCTGTGAGCAGTAGTAGCTCACAGTTTTAACCCTAACTCTAGGATTATGGTGCAGAGCCGAATCTGGAAGTGAAACAACTGGATGGAGAAGACATTTAAGGTAGGTGTAGGCAGACATTGAAGTATTCAGAGGGAGCAACCAGCCAGCAGAGGACTCTTGAAGATAGCTTTTATCCTGAGAAGTTGGCTGGGTGAGAATTGACTGTGGTCTGTTTCTTCTTTCTGATATTCCCCAATATTTGGCTTTGAGTTTTCATTAAATGCCATTAAATGCCAACTAGCATTCGTGTTTCATTTTAGAATCAATGAGTATGAAGTAAATGATTTCAAAATATAAAATACATTGCATGCACGAAGTCAAAATTTTATTAAAACTTAATTTTTGGTTTTTGGATGGTTGTAAAACAACTCATTACATTGAAAAAAATCAGACCATTTTTTGGTTTTTCCTGTACAGATTGTTGCCTCTTACAGTGGCAAAGAGCCTGTGGGGACATTTTCCTCAAAGAAGTAATTTAATGCCGAACACAGGAGGAATTGGCAGGCCATTCTACAACCCTTCATTATGAATCAGTGCAGGGATTGTCCCTCTGTAGCTGTGGGATGCTCAATGAGAGCTGCGCCCTCTGGTGGACAGATGTCTTGTTGCCTATAAAATAGCCCTACCAAGGTCTGGAGCGGACTCCTCAGTACAGGGCATGGGATGGAGGAAATACAGTAAGTGAATGATGGCTCATGTGGGCTCACTATATTTCTTTCTTTTAAACCACTTCGTTTACACTTGAAATTCTCTTAAGATTTTAAAAATCTGTGCTTTGAAGCATTAATCCATTATTTAAGCTATTATTAATCTTCATGCCCTTCATATAAATCTACAGACCTCAACTCTGTTATAATGAGATCTGAATAGATAATCCTCGGCAGCCTAACTGCCAGGGTCCTGCCTCAGCTATGGTTCAGGTCCTGAAACTGGAATGGGGTGTCAGCACAAGGACGATTCTAACCACCAGGTGGATTGCACACAAGTGGCTCAAAATAGCTAGAGTTGTCTGTATTTATACCTTTAACAGATTTTTTTTCTACCAGGCTTACATGAACAGTATTATTGGCTGCTATTTTTTACTTTTAAGAAATACATCATATTTTAAGAAATACATTGCAGTCATTATGAGAGCCCCCATTGTTCCCCCTTTATGCTTCCCCAAATACACCTTCCCACCTCCTCCATAATAACCTTATTCTAGACACAGAGTTCAGCATTTTACAGGCTTAACTAAATACTGAGACAGACACATCCTGCTCTCACAGCACTGTGTCAGCCGGTGCATGGCACAATGCTTTAAGGACAATAATATTCAAACCCAGACAATTCTTTCATGTCTGTAAGATATGCTCTTATACAGTTTCCTTTTCTACAATAGGTCCCATGTCTTAGTCTCCCTATAAGAGGCAGACTTTGATAAGGCACTGTTTTCCCATCTCACTATACCATATTTCTTTCCTATAAGAAGTATGGTAAAGCTAGATCTATCCATCATATTTTCCATTGCATCTTTCCATTGGATCATACTAGATCCTACCATTGATGCTATATGCTTGGTGTCTAGGGAACTTACTCTCAACAGTTGGCACTATGTGTATTCCAGGGGCTTCCCCCCATTCTGTGTATGCATGTCTTACTTTCCTTTCCAGAGCTGTGAGATATGGTTAATGTTTCAGGTGTAATTTTCTCATATATATACCTAACTATCCCTACTGGGTCAGAAAACTTTCCAGGATTAGGAGTTGTACTTAGTAATTCCAGATAAGAAATTTGAGAGGCATTAGCTCCCTGCTGAAGGGAAAACTATTCTAGAAAGAACAGAATTTCCAAGGAAAATTGCAGCTGTTGCAATGTATGACTGACAAAGTAGAACTAAAAGCCAGAAGAATCAAATGAAATAATGAGAGAAAAGAGCCTGAAAGCTGCATAAATTTTCCAAATTTCTATACTGTCCTATGGTCTACTGGCTCTTGATGTAATGGGATTAAGGTGTGCTGTAAATATTTGTCCCACCTACTAGTTTAATAAAAAGCTAATTGGCCAGAAGGCAGACAGGAAGTATGGGCAGGGCTACCAGGATAAAAAATCTCTGAGTACAGGAAGAACAGAGACAGATGCCATACAAAGTCCAGAGAGATGCCACAGGGGTGTGACAGAGGCACGAGGAGGAGATGGCAGCAGAAGCAGAGGAAATAAACTGAAATGCTGCTCAGAGAAAAGGTATTGAGTGACATGACTGAAGATGGGTTAGTTAGCTAGCAATATGCCTGAGCCCTAGGTCAATCACATGAAAATAACACAAGCCTGTGTGTGATTAGTTGAGGCTAAATGGAGCTGAGAGTGGGCTGAACCTCTGGTCCAGGCCCAGAAAGTTTATGCAGGAACCTTTCACAACACCTTGACAAGTGAGAGTCTGTTTCCATGGATGGCTTGCCCCAGGAAACCCATTAGACAGATGGTCATATTCTGGTCCTAGATTAGGCTGCACAGCTCCCAACGCTTAACCAAGCTAGAAGGATTAGGCCCCTTCAGTATGCACGTTCCTCAGTAATGCATTTGGCAACTCAAGTAAATGCTTTTTAATTAATAAAGTGAAATACATCTTGTAATTTCTTGCTTTAGGGGCCATTATCCTGACCTCACATGGAAACCATTTCATTCTCATACTTAGTCAGTCTGAATTCATGAGTAGGAGGTGATGCAGTCACAGTTCAGGACTTGGTTGCTGGGAGGCACTGTGACCTCACCACCTGGTGCTGAAAGCTCACTACAATAAGAACCTTGGAAAATCAATATGTTCTTGGATGATATTATCAACCTGAATAGAGAGGAAGAAAAGAAGCAACATTTTCCAAAACTAAATAGAAGACTCCAGAAAAGTGGTACTTGGTAATTCAGGATGAGAGTATGGTAAGGAATCCAGCAGAATTCTGGTTTTTGTAAAACCAGTGTGAACACAGAGGAAGAGTATTGCCTGGAAAGAGACGTCCTTATGGATGGAGTCTTACAAGTAGGAAAGCAACTGGAATCCAAAAAGGAATAGTCCTGTAAATTGTCCACCTCTTGGTGACAAGAATACAGAATTATGTTTTTCAACATTAAAATCGAAGGCAAGCCTTCTGAGATAAAGTGATGTACAGAGGAAACCAGCACAGTTCTCAAGCAACATAACCAGTTAAACAGAAAAATAATATTCCAGTTGATTGGACAGGCAGTGGTGGTACAAACATTTAATCCCAGCACTTGGGAGGTGGAGGCAGGCAGATTGCTTTGAGTTTGAGACCAGCCTGGTCTACAAAAGTGAGTTCCAGGACAGCCAGGGCTATTACACACAGAAACCTTTTCTCAAAAATTTTACCATGAGTGGGAATAAATTAAGTCATCATAAAGTTACTCATCAGGCAACTTTTCTTTTCTAAAGAGGTCTGAAGGTTCAGGTCCAGTTGAACACAGAACAGTGGCTAGGAGATGTGAAAGCAAAGAGAACTCATCAGTGGTGTACTTTCATCACTGTGAAGGAATGCCAGGAGACACAGAGGAAAGAAGTTGAAATGCTACTGAGAAAAGGTACCAAGCTGCATGGCTGAACAAGAATCATGGGTTGAGTTAAGATGAAGGAGTTAGCAAGTTATATGCCTGGGCCCTAGATCAATCAGCATAAAACTAATATAAGCCTTTGTGTGATTATTTGGTGCTGAGTGGCAGTGGGGCTGTGAGTGGGTCTGAATCTCAGGGCTAGGCTTGTATCCATTGACAATCCTGGAACAGTACAAACGTCTTATGATGGATGGTTTGATCCTCTCCTTTCTCTGGAAAGCAGGAACAAACAGAAAGAGAAACTCAGGAACCACAATTACCTCGTACTGTTGTACACTCATTCTTGACAAAAAGAGAACAGTCTGATGTTAAGAAAGTTCCTGAAGACATTCCTCTACTGTTTGACATAAATGATGTGTGAAAACAGACTTTGAATGAATGATATGGGATACTGAAGGAGCCCAGAGTCACTCCATATTTAGCAAAGGAGGGAGCTGCTTTGCAGCAGATGAATCCACGTCTAAGGAACTCTACAGTAATGACTGAAAAGTTGAATTACTTAAAGGGTCCATCAGAGAAGTCCAGGAACATCACAAGCCTAAATAACTTTATTTTTGAAGGATTTTTAAAAGTGTATAAATAATATCCTGAAAGAATAAAATTTCATGGTTGGTCCATGAAATGAAACCAATTCTTTGTTGACTTCCTTGATTCTTCACAAAGCCAGGGGAAGTTAGAAAAATATAAATTGATTATTTTTATGAACATGGTATTTAGGACCTCATCACTTTTATCCAGCTTTTAGACTTTGCCATGGTAAATCTTAAACTTCAGAAATAAGAGCTCTCCCCCAGTGTTGGCTACCACTTATTTATTACTGCGCTGGGGTAGTAAGTACAGTTGCTTTTTTGTAATTAGAGGGGTTTTTTTTAACCTGTAAGAGAGTTTCAGTATTGTTTTTTAAGATTCATGGAACTATAAAGACTGAGCTGTGGTCTTTAGATTGTTCTGTGTTACACTTTGTAGTGATTGTATTTGTGATTTCTAGGATCTGCAGTTACTGATCATCTAAATCTACACTCTTGGTGTTCCTCTACCTGCCTTTTGACCATTTCATGCTTAGGTAACATGAAGTAACCAAGAGGAATCAATCAATTGTTTATATCACAGAGCACAAAACTAGATGAACCTTAGAGATCATCTGCTTTAGCCTCTCTCTACATCTTAGCAAAGTAAGAATCAACATTTTCTGAGACTTACATGTAACAGTCATGTTTGAGCCTCACATCTTCTAAGATAATAAACTACTCACATTGATAATAATAATAATAAATGAAATCAATATTTTCAACAAAATATAATTCTTCTGCCACTGGATACTACCCACCATGTCCCATTCCGACCTGTGACCTCAGACTGTGAAAAAAGAAAGCAGAGACAGAGAGAGACACACACACAGAGAGTCTGTTAGGACAAATTCAAACTCAGATGGACTGGAGAAGAGAGGTACCAGTCAGACCTTACCACTAGATGGCACTTTCACTTGTTGGGAAACTCTAAATACAACCCAAAGTAGGAGTGTAGTGGGATTTAGATGTTACCCAAGAAAACATTAGTAATCTCAGAGAATCTGGACCTTGAAGGGGCCTTCCCTAAATTATTTAAGACCCGGGAACCTGGACTCCTCTTTCTATTTGTTCCAGCTTTCTCTGGGAGAGGATCAAACCATCATCCATCATAAGATGTTTCCACTTTCCAAAAATTGTCTTAAAGTTCCATTTGTATCCGTGAGTATTTATATAACCCCCTAATAAAGATTAATTCTTATATAATATATTTCAATTAAATATTTCTGGCTGTATCTGGCACCCTTATCTAAGGCCTCAGTAGCCAGCCTGCAAACCAGGGAAAGGTATACAACGTACAGGGCTGAGCGAAGAAGCCAGGAAATGAAATGAAAAGGTGTCTGTCAGTAAGTTTGCTGGACTTTGCATCTGTTGAGGAAGGGTCTACACTTCCAGTTTTTAAGGCCTAGAGGGGAATTTGATTTTTTCTTGGCAAGGTGCGTTACAGCAGACAGGACAATGAAGTCATGGATTTATGGGGGTGTAGAAGGAAGGCAATGCCCGGCTGCCAGATGAGCAATCCAGGTAATAGATGGGCTCCACATCAAATCCTTTCCCCCTGAGGCCTGACTTAGAGCCTTAGGTCTTCACTTAGGCACTGCTCACTCAAGTCTAATGACAGAAGACACAAATAACTTTGATAATTCCTTTAGCTCCTATAAAATTCTTCTATCTTATTTTTTAGTTAAAAATATGTACCCCCCATAGGGCCAGCAAGGTGGCTCAGCAGGTAAGCGCTTGCTCTGCAATGCAAGCCTGAATTAAATCCCAAGACCCCACACATGTTTGTTTCAGTGAGACCTGTCCCTCATCGCCTCAGGGATCTGAGCCTTTGGTGGCACTATTTGGAGGAGGTTCAGTGGTGCAGCCTAACTGGAGGAAGTATGTCACTGGATGTGGGCTTTGAGATTAAAAAGCCATGTGTCTACTTCAAGATGACAGTTCAAGGTGTGAGTTTCCTGCTCCTGTGCCATGCTGTCCCGAACATGATGGAATCTGACACTCTGGAATCATAGGAGTAGTTGCATGAATTCAGATTCTATTAACATGGACTAAGCCAAATATCGGGGGAAGGCTGAAATATCAGAGAGAGGAAACACCACAGTCAGTTCTCACCCAGCTGTCTTACAACTTCCTCAGCCTCTCTCCTGGTCACTTCTGACAGTTGCTTCTGCCTCTGCTGGGTTCCTAAGAGGCCTTATACACCCTTCTTGTCAGCTGTATCCCATCCAGGTTAGGATTAAAGGTGTGTACTACTCTATTTGGTAGCTAACCTTGAACTCACAAAAACAGAGGAAGTTCTGTCTCTGGAGTTACAGGATTAAGGGTATAGGTCACCACTCCTGGCTTTCCCTGTGCTGGGATTAAAGGTGTGTGTGACTGAATCTCAGCTGTTTGTCCTGGCACTCATGGATCAAGAAATTCCTGAGCTGTCTGCCTGGGATGTGACTGTGTGCTCAATATTTCAGGTTTTATTACATATGTAATAAATATCCACATATCCCCTTTTGTGTCAAATATAAAAAAGAAAATTATAACTAATATAGGAAAGACCATATATAATAGGTACAATATTATATACAAACAATAATTATATGAGAAATGTCCAATTTATTAACAATTGACAAATTCGAAGAAAGTATTCCATTATCTATCCTATTTTGGTGAGTCCAAAGGATTGTACCTAATCCACTTTGTGTCTAACTTGCATTACTAACTAAAAACTATATATGGATGTATCTTAAACGTACACATTATAACTTCTAAGAGTTTCTTTTTTAAAACTGTCACTAGAAAACTATAACCATTGACTATCTCATCTTCAAATTCTCCAGAAACCCAAGAAGGAAATAATATTAAGTAAATAGCAACTCCCAAAAATGTAAGAAATAAAACAGCTGGCTGCCTGAACAGTCACACAAAGTTCTTCTGTGTTGTTGAAGCATCCATCTTTGGCCTTCAGGTCTAGCATATCTGACAGACTTCTCTGGGCTGCAGGATATTCTCAAATTCCTTTCTACCTTGTCATGGCAAGGTTAAGCAATTCTTTTGTGTATTTCTCCTGTTTGTCCATTTTGAATATCATATTGTCAATATTCAAGGTAAGATACTTTCTTGCCCAGTGACTAACTTTTGTCACAAAGAAGGTCAACTCATATGGAGGAGTTTCTGTAAGGATTCCTGACACTCCATGTGGTGAAGTCAACATGGCTCGGGTAGGACGCACCTTGTGCTGAGGCACGCCCCTAAATATGGCTACATAAACCAGTATCTACCCCCTCTCTTAAAAAAAGGTGCCATGTTGCGGTTTGTCTCTTCTCCTCTCCTGCTTCTCTGATCCTGTACCTTCTTGGCAACTGTCTTAAATAAACTCTTGGTAGTGAGTATTTGTATATGTCTCTTCTCACGCGCAAAACCAACAGTTTCCTTGATGTCCATAATCTTCTCTGAAGTGAATTGGTGCTGCCAGGAGCAGATGTCCCATTGTCAAAAATATAAGAACCCATGTTTTTAAAATATCTTAAATGTCATATTCTAGGGATCTCTGAAGTACTTGAAGAAGACCTGTTCACCTAAAATATATCTGATCTTGAAAACATATCTAATATGTTTTATTGTATGTTTCTAATAAGTTTCATTGTAATGTCTAACTACTAACTTGCATTTATTTATATCCTAATGAGTTGTAATAACTTAAGTGGATTAGCAATTTGTATTACATTGTTAGATGAACTGTATATGTATAATACCTTGAACAAACAGGGATATATGTACAGTGACAAAATTAGTCTCAACCTTATATCAGTATACACAATTTGTATACAATATACAAAAAATCAAATCCAATGTAAAATATTTAAAGCTAGTAGTTTCTTTTTTAAAGTAGATTCACTAATATACCCTTATATCCTATCATATCTGTATTCCTTTTTTTCCTTTCTTTCTTTTTTTTCTAAACAAGAACCCTAAGTCTAATCTCTCTTGTTTAGCTTTTTTTCTAACCACAACCAATAACAGTTTTTAACCAATTACCCTAAACAACAAGACAATCATCCATAATCCACTGAAAGACCAAAAACCACCCACCCTGCCTCTTGGAAATGTGGGCATCGTGTTCTTAAATTTATTTTCTGCTGTCTGGGGGTCAATGGCATCTTTAGGGGATCCTGAAAAGTGTTATTGATTGTCAAGTCCTGAGATATGTAGCTGTATTATTTGTTATCCAGTCTCTGCATTACAGGAAAGTGCACAGCTTGCCTCAGGTCCTGGATAGAGAGTAGTCTGTGAAGCTGGTTCATCTCAGCTAGCCACTCAAAAATGTCCTGAGAAGTTTGTAGTTTAAATATGATCTTTGGTTGGTGTTTGTTAGGCTGGTGGCTTTGACATAGTCCATGTGAAATCATAGTTGTGGGGCCCCATCTTCCTTTAGGATATTTCCAGTTCACAATTAGGCATTGTCATGGATCACTGCCGAAAACTGATAAGAGACTAAAACCCAACACAATATACAGAAAGCTAAATATGTACATTTTTATTCAGAATAGGATTAGTAACCATAGAACTATCCCTTCTTTTTAGTCATTCTTCTGTCCCATATCAGGTGGCTCTCCTGATATAATACAGAGATTTTGCATTTTCCTTTAACAAGTATGCTTGGGTTTAGAGAAGGAGAGAGCCACACTCCAACTCCAAAGCCAGCTTTAATTTATAATTTAACTGAGACTTCAACTTATCTTGTAATTAAAGATAGAGGTTAAGAAGAAAGATGTAGAGTATATTGGTACCAATAGATGTGATATTCTTTTGCTTATGAATTTTTCTGGATAGCTTCCATTCTGTTGTAGATGTCTAGATGTCCAAGGTCTTTTAATTTCTTGAAGATGGGTATTTCAGCTTTTCTATAAAGACAAAAACAAAAACCTGCCCCAACCCTTTGTTTTTTTCATATAACTTAAAGAATTGTAGTATGAGTAGATGAGTCATCAATTTTTATTTTCATAAAGTATCTACGGTTCAAATCAAGTCTTTATTAATTTTGATGATATCCATAACTTTTCTTCACCTGTGGAAACAAAAGCTAAACCCTTTCCCAAACTTAACTATGGGAAGGTTTCCTTTCTAATCTTTATCTGTTTTGACTTATAGTTTCTCCTGATTTTTCTCTCTTTTGTAAGTTTTCTATTATCCAGAGCAATAGGCATTAAGTTTTTTGATCACTCTGGGAAGGGATTTCTTCTGAGATGACAGGAAAAGCCTTAACTGTTTTTGATGTGGGGCTTTGGGGGCTTTGGAGGCCTTAAAAGGCTCTCTCAGGGTGTTTCCTGAAAGCAAAATGTTACCTTGTCTGTCCCTTGTTGACCAACATTCATTAGTCCACACCTCCTGCATACTCCTGGAGTGAGGGGTGTTCTCTTGGGTTTATTCCTAACAAATGCACTGTTTCTGGGAACACCTTGATTACAATTTCTTTGTATATGACCTTGCCTTCCATAATTATAGCATTTAACATTCTGCTTTTTTCTTATACCTCTAGAAATGACCTCTCCTACCCAATTATCATCACCTTCATAAGAATCAGCATTGTTTCACAAATCCAATCCTCTAAGGGTGCTGACCTTGCTTTTAACAGTCTTATTATTATTTTTACATTGTGTGTTAGCATTCTCAAATGCCAGAGATTTGATTATTATTGATTATTATTCACCTTGCTTCTGAATCCAGTACTATCCTATTTACTGCTGCAGATAATCTCTGCACAAAGTTTATAAAAGTTTCCTTTGGGTTTTGAATTACTTTGTGAATGATTTGGTTTTCTTTCCTACTTTTTCTATCCGATCTCAAGCACTTAGTTCTGCCATACGGCATAAATCAAGAGTGTGTCCATTGCATAGGGATTGCCTTTCAATATCAGAATATTCTCCTTCCCCAAGAAATTGGTCTTGGGAGACTTCTATGCTCCTGGATCTGCTTCTTTGTTCTATTATTTTAACCTCCCCTTTCCACCATGTTTTCCACTGTAAAAGTGGCCCTGCTTTCAAAACAGCATTAACTCTATCTAACCAATCCTTATGGGTGATCTGGTTGCAGGATGCCCAGCTATTGAGCATTTGTTTTACAAATCATGAATGCATCCCATATGTCACAACTGCATCTTTAACCCTTTTTAGTTCTAGCATTTGTATCAGAGCCCAATTAACTTCTCTAATATCTTTATCCTTTTGTAATTTTTTAATGGTTACTGGGTATATTAGTGTTGGCTATCTGATAACCTTAGGCTGTTTTGCTGTAGCCTTAGATGACATTGCTGAGGTCTGTTCTTTATACTCCTTTGTTTGTGTTTGAATATCTTTGAGTTCCCTCTTAATAGACTTTTTAAAGACTTCTTTCTTACCATTCACATTGACTTCTTCAATGATAAAACAGAAGTCAAACAAAAAATAGTCATAATGAACATTATGGGGATAATCCCATCTACTTTATTTATCTTTTCCTTTACTGGTTCTAACTTCAAATCCTCTAGAGAAAGATCACAGAAAGACCAAGCACCCACCATTGCCTTAAACAAATTCTCCCCACCCCCTTTTATTTAAAAATCTGTTGTACTCACCAATCTAGTTGTCAGTGACAATTCAAATGGTTGTGAAGTAGGGCAGCTACCTAGTGTGATAGCAACCCAAGGAGGGGTTAAGAAAGAGAAAGAACCAGCAGCCCACCAGGAGAAAGAGGCCACTGTCTGAAAAAACTTACCCAGATGAAAATGAAATAGAAACATGTGTGGCCGGGTCTGCCTAAAGCTGGAGGCTAACTCAACAGCCTAACCAGCTGATAATTACTCCTCTGGTCACGTGTTGTTCTGGCCTGTAAGAGGCTTTTTTTTAGGAATTCGTGCCCCAGAGTTGGACAGCAAATGTAGCTGCACAAATTTGGATTGTATAAAAATAGACTCTGAACCAAATATCAGGGGAAGGCTAAAATATCAGAGAGAGGAAGCATCACAGTCAATTCTCACCCAGCTGTCTTGTAACTTCCTCAGCCCCTCTCCTGGTCACTTCTGACAGTTGCTTCTGCCTCTGCTGGGTTCCTAAGAGGCCTTATACACCCTTCTTGTCAGCTGTATCCATCCAGGTTAGAATTAAATGTGTGAGCTACTCTATTTGGTAGCTAGCCTTGAACTCACAGAAGCAAGAAGTTCTGTCTCTGGAGTTATGGGATTAAAGGTGTAGGTCACCACTCCCAGGCTTTCCCTGTGCTGGGATTAAAGGTGTGTGTGATTGAATCTCAGCTGTTTGTCCTGGCACTCAAGGATCAAGAAATTCCTGAGCTGTCTGTCTAGGATTTGACTGTGTGCTGTCTCTCAATATTTCAGGTTTTATTACATATGTAATAAATATCCACACATAGGCAGAGCAACCTTTTTTCTGTAAGTTACCTTGGTTACAGTGTTTCAACACCACAATAGAAAAGTAATTCACCAAGAAAAGCATGGGAGGGAAGAAGCGACTGTACATGGCTGTCCTCTGATGGCTGTGCACATGTACACAGCATGTACACATAAACTTTATTAAATGTATCACCCTACCATACAAGATAATATTTGTTAAATAACAAAGAGGAAATGTCCTCATGTTGATCAGAAGAGTCTGTGAAGATGTGAGAGAGGGCATCCTTGCAGATGTTCTTCCTTCCTTGGAGATACATAGAAGGCAATATAATCAGAAACTTCCCATGGAGGCAGAAGGATGTGCCAGCCCTGGAGGTCTCAGCTGGTCCCTAGGCTGCCACCTACAATGTTAGTTTACATCATCCCTTTGGCATGAGTTCAACTGCCTTAATATCCCTCTGAGATTAGAAAATTAGCCTGCCTCACAAACCCAGAAAGATAATCAGGGGATGTACTCACTCATTAGTGCACTCTAAACAAACAAAAAAAGCAAAGCATGTTCAAGCTGTAGACCACAACCACTGAACAGCTTGGGATCTAAAACACCTTGGACTGGAACCTTGGAGCCCACTCCACCTAGAGGAATACCTGACTCACTCTTGAGGGAGGTGGGACAAAACTGGATTTGCAGGAGTGGATGCTGAACTAAACAATATTGGGACCTTGGGACCTCCTGCCCATGGGGAGGAGATGGGGAGATGTGGAGAATAGAGAATGATCTGATGTGGTGGGAGGGGGAAGGGACCTTGAATAAGGATATACAAGGATAGAAAATGTGACTTCTTTATTCATAATAATAAAAAAAGAAAAAAAAAAAGAAAATCAGCCTGCCTTAGGCATATTTTGTTTTGTTTGTTTATTCAGTTGGTTGGTTTGTTGTTGTGTGGCTATCTGAAATAGAATCTGTAACTGTAACTGTTACTCAGGCTAGACTGTAATTCACTATGTAGTCCATACCAGCCTCAAACTCACAGCAATTCTCCTGCCTCAGCTTCCCACATGCTGGAACTGCAGACCTGAGCCACCATTTTACTAGTTGGATTCTGGCACCTTCCAGGTCACGAAATGTCAACTAGAGATCCCAGAAAGAGTGTGTGGCTAAAATCATTAACAAAAAGGTACCTCAAGTCTAATTTGTATTTTGTTCTTTTATTATCTGTATTGCTCAGATAACCACCTTACAACCCACTACCTGAATTTGGTGTGTTTACATCACAGACAGCTGGAGGCCACGAAATGTTCTGGCCCATTGTCTGAATAAGGATTTGGCAGTCATTCAGAAGCAGAGGTGGTGACTAGTCACTTGATGTCACATGCCACAGCACCTAGATTCCATTTTTATACACAGCCAAATGAGGTAGGCAAAGTTCCATTATTAAATATTTGCTCACATTTGTTAGTAGGATGCTATTAAGCAGATCTGCTCTGCTAAATAATGCATTGGTTAAAATAAATGTCATTGTTTATAGGAAACTTGTTAGCCGCCCTCAGTGACTCAGCTGATATTCTACTAGGTGAAATATCAATGTAATGGAAGAGCCCCCAAAGACATTTCCCATGACTCAGCCCAAATCATTATTATTGCTGGATCAAAACAAATCCATACTTCAGGCAGAGGACATTGTTAGTATTTTGCATGTGAAAGAGATGAGAAACTTTCACTGCCAGATGCCATATAGAGTTTTATTTAGGGGGATTGGATATCCGGATAAGGGGTGGGGGAGGGGAGAGAAAAAAGGAGGGAAGAAGAGGAGAGAGCAGAGAAAATACAAGGGCTCACTGCCGCGTGTTATTCCTTTGCAAAAGAATGGGTTTTTATTATCTATTTTATTGTATGTGAATTGGTGTTTTGTCTGCATGTATAACTGTGTAAGGGTGTCAGATCTTGGAATCACAGACAGTTGTGAGCTGCCATGTGGATGCTGGGAATCGAACTCAGGTCCTCCGGAAGAACAGTCAGTGCTTTTAACTGCTGCGTCATCCCTCCAGGAATGGTTGGGCATACAGCCACGCCCAGGGGCAAACTTGAGCAGTGTCTGGGACACACCAACAGAGATTGCTCAATGTTAAAAGGACTAGTTAGGATCCTCAGCATCCCCACAAATATCTGTCTGCCTTGGTGGCCCAGCTGCACCCTCAGTCCTGGGAGGCAGAGGAAGGGGGTCCCAGGAGCAAGTTGGCTGGCTAGACTAGCAAAATGGTGTGCTCTGGGCTCAAGTGAGAGCACCTGCCTATTGCGATCTAAGATGGAGAGTGGTTAGGGAAGACAACTGATGTCAACCTTGGACTCTATATTCATGGAATCCATGAGTACAGACACACTTTCAAATTCATGCACACATGCACATAGACACTTGAACATTCATGCTCATGCACACTCATGCATGTGCGCGCACACATGAATTTTATTATTCTTGTATTATTCTTGTGGGTTTGTTCTTAGATTTACAATAATTTTATTTTTATAGATGAAACAAGCTATACATACAGTTGGATATTGTTGACTTTGTAAGTAAGGATGTAATAAAAACAGTCTTACACTGGGAAGATGCAAGAATTTGTCTCCCCTTTCTGCAGTTGGGAAGCACTGTTATCTCCTTATATAAGGGTCTCCCCCTTGATAGAGAGTAATTAATAACCAATGGGGAATGAACTAGGGGCAAATGGGGATATGCAAATGTATACAAACCTGCCAAGACATGGGGGACTAGATGATAAATTACTCTGTAAGGTTATCAAGCTCTTGGGAGGAGTAAGGAGGACAGTGTCCAAGGCTGGCCTCAGCTGTAGAGAAAACTGAAAGGCAACTCAGGCCATACACGAGCCCCTACTTAAAGTGATGTTTGAAGACAATGCCTAAGAAGAGACTCAAGCTAGTTAACATATAAATTATTCCATTTTATTTTTCATAGATTAAAAATGTGCTTTCTTAGCAATTTTCAAATATAGAATATATCATTAACTATAATCACCATTATGTGCAATAGATCTCTTGAATATATTCCACCCATCTAACTAAATGTGTCCTTTGACCAAAATCTCCCCAAACCTTGTGTACCCAATAACACCACTCCACTCTCCCTGAGAACAGCCAAACCACTCCACTCTCCCTGAGAACAGCCAGTCATTCTCTTCTCTATGGTTCAACTTTTCCCGAGCTTGTCTTTCTGTACCAGGTTATTTCATTCAGTACTATGTTCTTCCAGGCTCACCCATGTTGCCGTTAATGACAAACTTCTCTTGTTTATACACTGAATCATATTTCATTGTGTATATTATATTCCAATGGGCTTTCTTACCTACTTGTTCACCAAGGTGACTCCCTATCATGGGTATTGTGACTAACGTTGCAATGAAATTGGGAATGCAGATATCTCTTTCACATAGCATTTTTGTTTTCTTTGGGTGTATACACAGGAGTGGGGTTGCAAAATAATATTATTTTATTTTATTATTTATTTATTACTATTGACTTTTTTGAGCCAGTATCTCTTTATGTCACCCTGGCTGTCCTGAAACTCACTGTGTAGACCAGGCTGGCCTGGAACTCAAAGAGATCTTCCTGCCTCTGTCTCCCGAGTGCTGAGATTAATGGTGTGCACCTTCATGGCATAGCTCTATTTTATTTTTAACTTTTGAGCAACAGCCTGATCTTCTTAAATTAAAGCAATAATTCCTTTACTTCATCTTGTTACACTTTATCTTATTATATCTTATAAAACACAAAGGGCAAGATGTTTAAACCTGGTGTTTCCTCAAATCTTCCAGAAGGATAATTGCATTCTTTCTTCCCATATACACACATACTCTCTCCTACCCGCCCCTTCCTCCTCCTCCTCCTCCTCCTTCTCCTCCTCCTCCTCTCTTCTTTCATTCTTCTCCCTCTTAGGTAATTTGAGAGGCTTGGGTTGGGGAGGCAGAAGAAGCAGAATCCAAATTACAAACAATTCAATTGATTGTGATTCAAACTTACATAATAATTGATATATTTTGCCTTTTTACAATTAATATGTGACTTAGTATCTCAAAATCATGGCATATACTTACAATCCCACTCAGAAGGAAGAGGTTGGAGGATTCTGAATTCCAGGCAGCCCATCTCCTGATGCCTTTTAGAGGAAGTCAGCTCCTCACTGACCCATGATCCTTACTGCTATAGAACCAGAGACAGAAGCTGGCTTTATTTTTATTTTATATGGATAAGTGGGTGTTTTACCTGCATATATGTCTGTGTACCACATACATGCAATGTTTATAGAGTCCAGAAGAGGGCGCCAGATACCATGGCATTACTGATGACCGTGAGACACCATGTGGGTGCTAGAAATCAAATCTGGGTCCTTTGGCAAAACAGCCAGTGCTCTTATCTGCAGAACCATCTCTCCAGCCCCTGTGACTCATTTTTGACTGGCCTCTTTACTCACAGGCTCTACTCTGAGAAGGAACATAGTAATGATTGGCTCACCTTCTTTATGCCATTCATGGATTAAACATCTTAGTATTAAAAGACCCCTCAATTCCCATGACCAGTAGAAAATTCTCTGATTTGTTTATCTTAAAATATATGTTCTATCCATGATACAAGTACCTCCCACCATGCTTCTCCATGTACCCCACAGTCTCACCACATGTGATTGTAAGCATTGTCCTTACAGTAGGCTAACTAAACATTTCATTGACCATATTCTTTCTGAGGTCTTGTTACCATCAGGTCACTTACCCATTCACTCAATAATCATTTTACTTAGTGATTTAAACATGACAGACCTTGAGCTGTGCTGAGAATGAGTCTCTGAGCAGCCAAGGAGTCTAAGCATCTCATAAAAACAGACAGATGACACATGGTCAAATGAGTTCCTAGAACATCTGTGGAACATGAATGGAGCCTTTTCTGGTTTGGTTTTGTCATTTTGTTTTTAAGATAGGATTTTTGCTGTCTTAAATCCGGGCTGGCCTGGGGCTTCTGATTCTCCCATCTCAGTCTCCCAAGGACTGGGGTTACCACCAGGCCCAGCCTTAGCGCGCGCTCTCTCTCTCTCTCTCTCTCTCTCTCTCTCTCTCTCTCTCTCTCTCTCTCTCTCTCTGTTTCTCAAGATTGAACTTCAAGTCTAAAAGCCCCGTGCACAGTAGGCAAGGTGCTATCACTGAACTTTGTCACCAGCCCACTTCTTGTACTTTTTATTTTGAGACGAGCTTTCATTAAGTTTTCCAGGCTGGCTCTATAGCTAGACTGACTCTGAACCTGTGATCCTCCTGCCTCAGTCCTCCCAGGTATCTAGGATTCAAAGCTTGTTTTATAAGGTCTAGATCCAGCACATCTACTTTTTATTCCCCATCCATGCACCTATCCCATATTACCCCATTACTTTCCAGGGAGCAGATATTGTTCTTACCCTTCCAATACAGAGTTAAATGACTCACAGTCCACCCCCTTCAAGAATCTAGAGTTTCTGTGGGAGCCAAGTAAGTATTTGCAGTGAGCAGGAGATGATAGAGTCATATATATCCAATACCATGCCTGAATACTGAGTACGGGATAGCCACACAGGAGAGGAGAGATTCATAGCAGGAAAAGCATTACAGAGCTAGAAGGAGCTACACAGAGCATTGGTTCTCAGCCTGTAGGTTGTGACCCCAATGGCAAGCCTCTGTCTTCAAAAATACATTAAGATTTGTAACAGTAGCAGAATTACAGTCATGAAGTAGCAATGAAAATAATTTTATGGTTGGGGTCACCACACCATGAGGAACTGCAGTAAAGAGTCGCAGCATTGGCAAGGTTGAACCACTGATGCAGAGGGATAAGGTCCTTTTGTTGTCAGTCCGACAAGATAGGGCACTGAAGGACACAGTATGGACAGGCACTTCCTATAGTCTCTGAATGCTTCATTTAGGAGCAGGGCGTTCAGTCATATCTCCTCCCATCTGGAACGTGCTTTCAGGCACAGCTGAAGATAATGGTTATCCAAGCAGTGTTTGCCCAAGTCTGTGTGCTTAACTGATCTGGAGCACTGACTTAGCTTTAAATTGAATTCTCAGGGATGATTTCCAGGGCTCTTGTTATCTTGCCTTCATCTTGGATAGACTGTTCAGTTCCTCCCTCCCCTTTGCACAGTGTACCCCACAAAACCAATGGCCTTCAGGTAACCCCTCACTCACCTCCCGTGGCCAGGCTTGACAGCCTTTCTTCCTTCAAAAAACAGCCAGGTGAGTCCTTCCTGTGCAGACTCTGACCTCTGTAGCCCACTAATTTCCTCTTCCTATGCTCAGCTAAAGACTTGGAATGAAGATTATTAAGAACCTTAATTAGCGTGGAAGAAAGTTTGACAGCATGAGGTGTGATGGCATCATGGAAGATGGGATAATGACACCATGAAAGCTGACAGGCCCCTTTCCTAAATGCCCTATAGTGCTGGCACCTCAGCTGGACTCACTGTGTTGAAAGTTGCAGGCAGCGTTTCTACCCAGGCTTCATTATTGCCATCGAAGCCTGTTCATCTGGCTCCCGAGATCCAACCCAGAGTGGCTTCAGGGCTCTGCTTCCTAACTGTGCTGCTGGTGTTTTCGGTGTCGGTGGACCACATGCTTACTCTGAAAACTGCACAAACGATTCAGAAAGCTCAAGCATCTTTCTGAAATAGAAGATTGTTCTCTCATGCCAACCTCTCTCTTTTCTTCCATTTTCTTCTTGCCGATACACATCAGTGCGATTAACAAACCCCAAATCTTTAGCTTACCATAATAAAATGTGCTCTGTGTCCCTGTCACAGGTCGTTGAGGGTTCTGGGGTTGGAACAAACCGGAGGGTGGGTAGGCTGCAGACAGACATTTGAAGCTCTCACGCTCTGCTCTGACTGGAGAAGGACAGCTATTGGGTGATTTGGGAGAAGCAAAGAAATTATGGAGGATATTTTAGGAGCCTAGTTCTATCCATATTTCACCTGCCAAAATTCAACCATGAGTCCCACCAAACTGCAGGAGAACATGGCAAATGGAATTTAGCTTTTTTCCAATGAGAACATAAAATAAATTTGGAGAACAAACTCCCTATATCTTTAGCTGCTCTCTCTCATCATCCCAGAGACACACATTTTGACACTTCTTGTGATGTCAGCAATGTGTTTGGTGAGCCAAATAAACTATTGCATTTATCATAAGCATCTGTATCCCGCATCCCTTTCCATCCTGTGAAATGGAATTTATACATAAATGCCTTAGTTCTGTAGTGAGATTCCATGGCTGGGGGGGAGGGGCACAGTGTGGAAGGAAGCAGGCAAGACAGTCATCCATGAACATGAAATCAGCAAATAACTTTTGGAATGTTAATTGAGTGTACAACTACATTCATATAAATCAATGCAGGAATTGGAATTCATTTATCGGTAGGCTGAATGACATCAGGAGATTCATTTGACACCTCACACTCCAGCCGAGTAACAGGGATCCAAATCAGAGCCTTGAACATGCTACACACCTGCAGTCCCACGGAGTTACATCCCCAACCTCCCTCATCATCATATCTCTCTCTCTCTCTCTTTCTCTCTCCCTGAAACAGAGTCTTGCTCTGTAGTCTGGGCTCTCCTTGAACACATGCCAATCCTCTTGCCTTAGCCTCCAAGTTGTGGGATCACAGGCCTGTGCCATCACACCCTGCTCACCATGGTATTCAAAGAGTCAAGGATCGGGTCTCGCAATGCTGCCGTGTGTTTTTTTATAGCTAGTGGAGTCCACTAGATGGCGCTGTTTAAAAAAGGATCACAAAGCCCTAGGAGAGGCCAGGCTTTCCGATGGACTGCAAACCTCCTTCTTGCCTTTTTGAGAATTTAGGGCACTTCTTTACCAGTTGTAGCTGGTTTTCCTAAAACACCACTGATGTCGTAAATTTTAATCATTTAGTATGACATAAAAAATGTTTTGGTAAAATAATTTAGCCTAAATTTTTCTTAAAAGAGAGTAGCATTTCATTTTGAACAAATCATTTAAAATGAAAAACCTGCCCTGAAATGACAGCTTGTCACCCAAAGTGCAGCATCAGCAGCAGGGACTCACAAGGCAAGCTGTACATTTCCCTTACTCAAAGTGGATTTTAAAGCCAACACAGATTCTACTCCCCATTTTTCCTAAGCTCTATTTTGAGACACGCATTTTGAAGTTCCTAAGGTAATCTGCTAAGTTATATGGATTCTGTCAACTCCAACTGTGTCCGAAATACCCAATTAAAATAGTCCCTGTAACTAAAATATAATTATGATAAAAGCTTCAAACCCAGAATTTAATAAGCCTTGCCTGATTTGCCATCAGAAGGCAAATCCACAGCTGCTGATGAGACAGAACAGGGGCACACTGCCTCTCTCCTATCTATACATCTATTCATACAGGTGTCCTGTGTCCCAGGCGTGTGCTCATAAAGTGAAAAAGGAATTTGGACTGGGTAGAAGGCTCAGTGGATGATGAACTTGCCATTCCAGTGCAAGGGCTAGAGTCTGGGTCTCTAGAATCCAGGGAAAAGGGCAGGTAGGCATGATGCTTTGTGGGCAATCCTAGCACTCTGAAGTCAGAGACAGGGCAACCCAGCAGCAAGCTGGCTAGCTAAGATTAGTCAGCTCACACAAGAAAGAGCCAACGACACACAATATGTGCATACAGATGCAAAAGGAGGGTTCATCTGGTAACAGATGGAGAAAGTTGAAGAACTGGAGCATGATACCCTTCCTCCTTCTCTCCAAGCCTTGACCTGGTCCGTGGGGACAAGTGATGGACTTCCTGTCACTTGTCACTTTTGCTACCACCATCCCACAGGCAAATTTGATAGCAGCATTGGTTTGCTCCCAGCAACAAAGGAGGTCAAAACAAGAGCATCTACTTCTGCCATCTCCCAGGAGTCGTCATGGACTTAAGTAAAGCCCCTAGCCTACAATCAACACCACTCAACAGTTTTATTCATCTCCACAGCTGTTAGGTGAGAAGCCTGAATGTTGTATCCTGTATGGAATAACCTCCCATCAGTGCCTCGGCTGTGTAAATGACCTTGGGAAACTTATTGGAAACACTTTCCATTCTCGTTCTTCCAAAACTATGGAAAATACATACTTCTTACCACTGAAACTCAAGTCCAGAAATGGTCACATAATTCTTTGTGGTTTTGTCTGTGTGGAGAGCTAGAGTGAGGGGTTCAGAGCCAAGGAATTAGGATTGGCTAGGTTGATGAATTTCTCCACTGGTCAGGATGAAATAAAGAGGATTTAGTGTTCCCACTTAAATAACTAGGAAACCAGGCAAAACACAAAGAGATGATTTAAAGACACTGGCAGTGTGGGTCCATGACACGTGAAGGATGTGAGAGAGAAGAAGAGGTGAGTGAGACCACAGTTACCTCCTTTCTGTGCTGGAGGAAAAGAAATTCCAAACCAAGCAAAACAGAGCCATTAGCCTTAGACTCTGACTGACATTCGAGAAGACAATGTCAGCTACAATCCCTCTCGGACAGGAAAGGCTACAGAGAACTCACAGCATCAGCTGAAAAATGTTCTGAGCATATGTGAGAGAAAATTGTCTGATGAATTAATGAATGAATGACTGAATGATGGAGATTCAGAGTGGTCAACAGTAAAATAACATGCTGTGTTAGTGACGATAGTATCATGTGACAAGATGCTAGTCATAATCTACTTGGGGAAGGAGACATAATTCCAAGCCTTTGTTTTCAGAGGTTGTGGTGTGTCACTGGCTGAGGGGCAGTACAGACTAAGGCAAGTGAAAGTGAGTGGCAGCCTCTGGTGTCATGGTGGTGGCCAGAGGCAGAGAAAGCATGTGGGACACAATCTTCAGACCCTTCCTTTAGTGGCTTACTTCTTCAACCAGCTGGACACAGTCTATAGGACCACAGATACAACCGGAATCAAAGCTCAAATATGAATAGTATGACTTTTTTTTCTTGTTGATCAGAAAAACAGTAACAGTAGTTCACTCAAATGAAAAATAGAATGATTATCTTTTACAAGAAAACACCGACTGACCTTGAAGATCTCATCCAGATCTAAGAGTCCGTTGCTATTCCGGAAGTTCTGGAATTATCCAGAATGCTGTCAAGTAAATTCATTCCATTTATTAAAACTATTGTAAATATTGTATTGTCATTGGTGTGTCAAACAAGCCACATCAATATCCCTGATACAAACATGTAAGAGACAGTGATGATGCCCATTTTGTAGCTGGTTCCCTCCTTTTCCTCATGGACATAACGGGGGTGGGGAGGGGGGAGGCTCATGGAATTCACATAAAAGTTATAAAATCTCAGGAGAGAGTTCCATATCAGGAGGCTAGCGGTCACACAAGGGTAAGCGGTTGCTGAAGGAACTGGGAATGATGGATAGAGTTGTCTGCCAATTGTGTGAAAACTGGAGTGATGTGGCTTTCTTGAGCAGATCCCATACTGAGGCAGGCTTCTAGCCTGTTAAACTGCCAGAATCATCCCTGTTCATATTATCAACCCAAACAAACTTGTCCTTTCACAAAGCTATGGTTGAGCCTGTCCTGTTGTTTTGTCAACTTGATACAAGCTGAGTTATCTGCAAATAGGAATCTCAGTTGAGGAAATTTTTTTTTTATCAGATTCCCTGTAGGCAACTCTGTCCAGGACCTTGTTTGTTTGATTGGTTGATTAAAGATTGCTGTGGGTATGCTCAGATAACTGTGTTGAGCCGTGGAAAAAAGTATCCACCCTGTCCCCCCCCCCACCCCAAGCTGCTTTTTATCATTGTGTTTTATTTATTTATTTTTATTTTTGCATTCTTTTTTAAATTTTTGAATAAAGCCTCATTTTTTTATCCATGCATGCCCTTGTTCAAACTCCCCTTCCCCTCCCATTCTTCCCAGTCACTCTCTCTTCTACTCATCTCCCCATCTCCTCTCCACAAGGGCAGGAGGTCCCAAGGTCCCAAGGTAGCTTAGTTCAGCATCCACTCCAGGCAAGTCCGATTTCTTCACCCCAACATCAAGACTGGGTCAGGTGTCTCTCTGGAAGGAATGGGCTTCAAGGTGCCAGTCCAAGATGCTTCAGATCCCAAGCTGTTCAGTAGTTGTGGTTTGCAGCTTGGACATGCTTTGCTTTTTGTTTAAAGTCCACTAATGAGTGAGTACATCCCCTGGGTTTGTGATACCCTGCTCAGGAGGATGTTCTCCAAATCCATCTATTTGCCTGCAAATTTTAGGATATCATTTTTTCTTACTGCTGAGTAGTACTCCATTGTGTAGATGTACCACAGTTTGTTAATCCATTCTTCAGTTGAGGGACATCTAGGTTGTTTCCAGGTTCTTGCTATTACAAATAATGTTGCTATGAACATAGTTGAGCTAATGCCTTTGGAGTGAGAATGTGCATCTTTAGGGTATATGCCCAAAGTGGTATTGCTGGGTCCTTGGGGAGATTGATGCCCAGTTTTTTGAGAAACCACCATACTGCATTCCAGAATGGCTGAACAAGTTTACACTCCCACCAACAATGGAGGAGTGTTCCCCTTGCTCTGCAACCTCTCCACCATAGGCTGACATCTGTGTCTTTTATCTTAGCCAATCTGACAGGTGTCAGTTGGTATCTCAAAGTTGTTTTGATTTGCATTTCTCTGATGACTAAAGATGTTGAGCACTTTTTCAAGTGCCTTTCAGCCATTTGTAATTCTTCTGCTGAGAATTTCCTTTTAGTTCTGAGTCTCATTTTTTAATTGGGTTATTTAAGACTTTGGGCTCTAGTTTCTGGAGTTCTCTATATATTTTAAAGATCAGTCCTCTGTCACTTGTAGGGTTGGTGAAAATCTTTTCTCATTGTGTAGGCTGTCTTTTTGTCTTATTGACTGTGTCTTTGGCTTTACAGAAACCTCTCAGTTTTAGGACGTCCCACTTACTAATTGTTCTTAGTGTCTGTGCTACTGGTGTTATATTTAGGAAGGGGTCACTTGTGCCAATGCATTGGAGGTCATTTCTCACTTTCCTTCTCTCAAGTTCAGTGTGGCTGGGTTTATGTTCAGGTCTTTGATTCACCTTGATTTGAGTTTTGTGCAATAGGTGATAGGCTTGGATCTATTTGCATTTTTCTGCACACTACCATCCAGCTATGCCAACAACATTTGTTAAAGATATCTTTTTTCCATTGAATATTTTGGGCCTCTTTGTCAGAGATCAGGTATTCACAGGTTTTTGGGTTAATGTCAGGATATTCAATTTGATTCCATTGATCCACCAGGCTGTTTTTACTACTGTAGGCCTATAGTATAATTTGAAACTGGGGATGGTGATGCCTCCTGAGGTTCTTTTGTTGAGCAGAATTGTTTTGGTAACCCTGGCTTTCTTGTTATTCCAAATGAAATTGAGTATTGTTCTTTCAACATCTGTAAAAAATTGCATTGGGATTTTGATGGGAAGTGCATTGAATCTGTAGATTGCTTTTGGTAGAACTGACATTTTTCCTATGTTGATCCTACCTATCCAGGAACATGGGAGATCTTTCCATTTTTCTGATATCTTCTTCAATTTCTTTCTTCAGTGATTTAAAGTTTTTGTCAAATAGATCTGTTACTTCCTTGGTTCTAGCTACTGCAAGGTATTTAATCATATTTACAGCTATTATAAAGGGTGATGTTTCCCTTATTTCTTTTTCAGCCCTTTTATCTTTAATGAATAAGAGAGCTACTGATTTCTTTGAGTTGATCTTGTAGCCTGCTACCTTGCTGAAGATGTTTATCAGCTGTAGAAGTTCCCTGGTAGAATTTTGTAGGTCACTTATGCATACCATCACATCATCTGCAAGTAGAGATAGCTTCACTTCTCCTTTTCCAACTTGTATCCCCTTAATTTTCTTTCATTCTCTTACTGCTTTAGCTATCACTTTGAGAACTATATTGAATAGATAAGGAGAGAGGGGACAACCTTGTCTCATTCTTGATTTTAGTGGGATTTTTTTGAGTATTTATCCATTTAGTTTGAGGTTGGCTGTTTGTTGGCTTCTCGTAAATCGCCTTTATTATATTTTCCCTGTATTCCTGATCTCTCCAAGACTTTTTATCACAAAGGAGTTTTGGATGTTGTCAAAGGTTCTTTCAGTGTCTAAGGATAGAATCATGTGGTAAAGGTAAACATCCTTTAATTGTTTATATGATGGATGATATTTACAGTTTTCCATATGTTGAACCATCCCTACATTTCTGGGATGAAGCCTACCTAATTGTGGTGGATGATATTTTTTATATGTTGTTTTATATGGTTTGCTAGCATTTTGGTGAGAATTTTTGCATCAGTATTCATGAGGGAAATTGGTCTGTAATTCTCTTTGTTGCGTCTTTGAGTGGCTTGGGTATTAGGGTTATTGTGGCCTCATAAAAAGAGTTTGGCAATTCCTTCAGTTTCATCTCTATCAAACAGTTTGAGGAGTAATGGTAGTAATTCTTCTTTGAATGTCTGGTAGAATTCTGAACTGAAACCATCTGGACCTGGGCTTTGTTTTTTTCTTGGGAGACTTTTAATGACATCTCCAATTTCCTTTGGAGTTATAGGTCTGTTTAGGTATTTAATCTGATCTTTATTTAATTTTGGTAAGTGGTACCTGTCGAGAAAGCTGTCCATTTCTTCTAGGTTTTCCATTTTTATGGAGTATAGATTTTCAAAGTATGACCTGATAATTGTCTGGATTTCCCGAGGGTCTGTTGTTATGTCCCCTTTTTCATTTCTGATTTTGTTGATTTGGATACTCTCTCACTGCTTTTTGGCTAGTTTGGATAAGGGTTTATCTATCTTGTTGACTTTTGCAAAGAACCACCTCTTTGATTCATTGGTGCTTTGTATTGTTCTTTTTGTTTCAATTGCATTGATTTCAGCTCTAAGTTTGATTATTTCATGCCATCTACTCCTTCTAGGTGAGTTTGCTTCTAATTTTTCTAAGGTTTTCAGCTGTGCTGTTAGTTCTCTAGTGTGGGCCTTCTCTAGAATTTTTGATATAGGCATCTAGTGCTATCAATTTTCCTCTTAAGACTGCTTTCATTGTGTCCCATAAGTGAGAGTATGTTGTGGATTCATTTTCATTAAACTCTAGGAAGTCTTTGATTTCTTTCTTACTTTCTTCCTTGACCTAGAGGTGGTTCACTTTAGTGATGTTTAGTTTCCATGAGTTGTTAGGCTTTCTGTGATTTTTGATGCTGTTGAACTCTAACTTTAGGCCCTGGTGGTCTTATATGATACAAGGAATTATTTCCATATTTTTGTATCTATTGATATTTGCTTTATGACCAATTATGTGGTCAATTTTAGAGAAAGTTTCATGTGGTGCTGAGAAATATGTATATTTCTTTGTGTTTGGGTGGAAGCTTCTGTAAATATCTATTAAATCCATTTGCATCATAACCTCTGTTAGACTCCTTATTTCTCTGTTGAGTCTCTGTCTGGTTGACCTATCCAAGGGTAAAAGTGGGGTATTAAAGTTTCCCATGATTAGAGTGGGAGAACTGATGTGGGGTTTGAGCTTAAGTAGTGTTTCTTTTACATACATAGGTGCCCTTATATTAGAAGCATAAATATTCAGGATTGAAATTTCATCTTAATCAATTTTTCCTGAGATGAATAAGTAATGTTCATCCTGGTCTCTTTTAGTTGATTTTAGTTTGAAATCTACTTTGTTAGATATTGGAATGGCAACACCAGCTTGTTTCTTGTGGCCATTTGGTTGGAAAGTCTTTTCCCAACCCTTTACTCTGAGCCTGTGTCTGTGTTTGTGGTTGAGGTATGTTTCTTGTATGTAGCAGAAGGATGGTTTCTGTTTTTGTATCCATCGTGTTAGTGTGTGTCTTTTCATAGGTGAATTTTGTCGATTGATATTAAGGGATATTAGTGAACATTGATTGTTACTTCCTGTTATTTTTGATGGTAGCTTGTATGTATTTTCTTTCTTTGGGCTTTTCTTCTGTGGGATTATCTATTGTTTGTGGTTTCATGGGTGTATCTGGGATCCTTAGGTTGGAGTTTTCCCTCTAATGCTTGTTGAAGGGCCAGATTTATGGATAGGTATTAAGTTTGATTTTATCGTGAAATATCTTGTGTACTCCATCTATGGTGATTGATAGTTTTGCTGTGTATAGTAGTCTGGGATGGCAGCCATGCTCTTTTAGTGTCTGTGTAACTTCTGACCAGTACCTTCTTGCTTTCATTGTTTCCATTGAATAGTCAAGAGTTATTCTGATGGGTCTCCCTTTATAGGTAATTTGGCCCTTTTCTTTTGCAGCTCTTAAATTTTTTCTTTATGTCTTTATTATTATATGGCATGCAGACTTTTGGGGGGTTTAATTTATTTTGTGTTCTGTAAGCTTCTTGTAACTTTATACACATTTCCTTCTTTAGGTTGAGAAAGTTTTCTTCTATGATTTTATTGAATACATTATCTGTGCCTTTCAGGTGGAATTCTTTTCCTTCTTCTATTTCTATTATTCTCAGGTTAGGTCTTTTCATGGTGTCCCAAATTTCCTAAGCATCTTGTGTTATGGCTTTTTTGGTTTTAGTGGGTTTTTTGACTGATATATCTATTTCCACTATTGAGTCTTCCACTCTAGAGATTCTCTCTTCCATCTCTTAGATTCTGTTGGTTATGCTTTTATATGTAGTTCCAGCTCTTTTCTTCAGATTTTCTATTTCTACCTTTGTCTCACTTTGTGCCTTTTTTATTGCTTCTATTTCAATTTTTAGTTCCTGGAATGTTTCTTTCATTTGTTGGCTTTTTTTTTCTCTTGGTTTTCTTTGTTTTCCTTCAAGGATTTGTTCATCTCTTCCATTTTTTCTTTGTATTTTCTTCTATCTCTTTAAGGGAATTTTTTATATCCTCTTTTAACCCTTCTATAATATTCATAAAGGTGTTTTTGCTGTTGTTTCCTTCTGTTTCCTCTTCATTGCTCTGTTCAGATCTTGTAGTTGTAGAACCACCAGTTTCTTCTGGTGTTGCCTTGTTGTTCTTTATATTGTTGTATGTATTCTTGCACTGGTGTCTGCCCATTGTTTCAGTTGTTCACACTTAAATCAGCTTTTAGTCAGTTGTGGTTAGAGGGCTTGTGTGTCTCCTGCCTGCTCTTAACACGGGGTCTGTATGGTCTCTGACTTTGCTCTGGACACAAGTCTGAGTTTCAAAGGCTTCTGTTTGTCTATCTATGATGAAGCAATTTTCCCTGGAGGTAGGGCCAGGCTGAAGGAGGTCTCTTCTGCTAGGAATAGCTGAGGAAGGACCTCCCAGTTTTAGCCTAGGGCCAGTCAGCTAGCCCTAGTCTGTGATCTGAACCTTGAGTGTAAATCCGGACTCCAGAGAGGGATTCTCTGTGAGGCAGCCCAGGAGTTAAGGTTCCCACTCTTCTGAGTTTGCTCTGGACAAGGTTTGGAGTTCATCTGTCTATGTCAAACCACCACATTCTACTTCCTGTCCCTCAAAAGTTTGTAACCAAATCATAATGCAAAAATACATTCAGTCAAACTTCAAAAATCCCCGTAATCTATAACAGTCCCAAACTTATTTAAGAATCCAAACTTTAAAGTCTCTTCTGATATTCATACAGTCTCTTAACTGTAATCCCCTATAAAGTCTCATATATGCTCAAGGCACACTCAGTTTCTCAGTCCACTTCCTGTTGCCTGCTAGAAACTCTCAGGGACCTCTCCAGCACCATGTTTGCCGTCACACTGCCATTTTCAGCCATGATGATGATGGACTGAATCTCTGAAACTATAAGTTTCCACACCAATTAAAAAATTTTCTAGAAATATAAAGGATAGATTCTACGTCCTTTGAAAGTCTGTTCTCCCCACAAACTTCTGCTTATGATCTAGACTAGTTGAGTGGGGGTCGCAGTGGGGTACTCTCAACATAAACTCTAACTTGAAAGGCTATCTGAAACATCACAGGCTCTGGAAGTCCAAGAGGTGGCACAGAGTAGTGAGTCTGCAGTTTAACAGGTGTGATCTTACCCAAATAACTCACCAAGCTTTATCTATCTGTGAGATGGGCACACAGTACATTTTTAGGTATTGAAGCCAGAGTCAGTGAAAGGTAGTATCTCAAGATACCCTTTCCTCATTCTGCCTCTCTCTGTCACCTGAATTATTTCAGTAATATTCCAGAAGGCCCTTCACTCCATCCTCTATGGGAGGCTCTTGATTCAGACACAGGTACACCATTTAAATGCAGAGAATAGCAAGTCACTCTTGCTCAAAAATTTAATGTTTTCCCATCTCATTCAGAGTAAAATCCAGTGCAATAAAATGATTAGCAAAGCTTACACAACTTCCCTTTAGCTACTGCTCTTAGCTCAGAATTTTAGCACTTCATGTCTGTCCTCTAGAGACACACTGCCCTAGCTGTCTCCTAAATTGCCTAGAACAATAAGTCCTTTCACATTTGATGGTTATTTGCTCACATGTCATTACTTTGTAAAGCTCTCCTTGGCACTCTTTCCTTCATCTCTGGCATTGCTAGCTCCCTTGGTGGGCCTTGTTTTTTTTTCCTAGGACACTATTGGTATCTCCCATTAAAATATTAGCCCATATTTTAAATTTGAGGACTGGCAAGCTAGATAATTTCAATTATTGTCTTGCATGAAAACAATTTATCAGCACACATACACATACATTGTGCCAAATATCAAGGACTTATTATATTAGTTACTTTTACATTACAAAGACCAAATATACCTGGAAGCAAAAAAACTTTTGATGCTTAATTTCAGTTATCAACTTGATTAGATTAGGAAACACACTTGTAGGGCTGCCGAGGTGGCTCAGCAGTTAAGAGCACTCGATGCTTCTTCCAGGGAACCTGAGTTCTTGGGTGTGTCTATGAGATGTTTACAGGGAAGTCTAACTAGCCTGGAGGTCTACTCTGAATATGAGTACTCCCATCCAATGAGCTGGGATCACAGACAGAATAAAAAGGGACAAGAGAAAGCCCGCTGACTGCTGATATTTCCCCTTTCTCTACTTCCTGATCCCTAATAAAAGGAAGTTTTTGCAACCAAACTTCCAGCCCTCCCTGCCAGCTGCATTCCTAGGCCATGTCCTCAACTATGAGCCACAAAAAGTTTTTTCTGCCTTGTGTTGCTCCCAGTCAGGCAGTTACAGCAAGAAGAAAACTAGCTGATGGACAAGTTGAGGACAGAGAAGTTCATTTTGATTCACAGTTTAAAGGAGCTGGCCCATCCTGGCTGGGAGGCCATGACAGCTGCAGAGGCTTGGTCTGTGACAGCAAAAGCTTATTACATTCTTTCTCATACAACATTGAACCTTATGCAGAGCTTGGGCCAGAAGTAAAGAAGACGATAGCCACACAGGTGCTCAGCTAGTGACCCACCTCCAGAAGCCATGCCTTCTATCAGAGGTTCTACAACCACTCAAACAAGGCCAACAGCTGGGGCCCAAGAGTCCAAACACAAGCCTGTGAGGAGCATTTGGCATCCAAACCATAATACCCAACAATCTAGGAAGCAAATGAGAGAAGGAAATAATTAGAGTTCAAAGAAATAGACCAGAACACTTTCAGAAAGCAGAATTTGCTGATGGCTGAGAAAACAGCCTTGAGGCAGAGCCCAGTGTGATGTGGGAAATCACTGCTCAGGGTCCTGAAGCCACAGGCACTGCCATTTTGGCTCTGAGACTCTTTGGCAGTTTACTGGATACAGCTGAGACACAGGGTGAAGTTTCTGAGGTCTCAGCTGTTGATGGTTTAGGGACTGGCATTCATCCCTCCCAAAGACAGGAATGCTGACATCAGACTTTTTTCTTGCTTGAGATAAAGATAATGACCCAGAAATAGGGTAAGGATTTTATTGTTTCAGGCTGCTAACATACTCAAACATGTTTTTTGGGAAGAAAATGAAAAACCATTGTGGGGGAAAATTGCATCATCTTGGATCTCCTCTAAAAACCTTTAAATATTAATTTGTTATAATGGGAGATTATAAAGCAGATGAAGAATCCAGACCTGTCAAGCCAGAAAAAACAAGCAAGCAAGACCAGTGTGCAACATACACAGTGATCCGGGGCTGGAGAGTTGGCATGGTGGTTAAGAGTGTGTACTGCTTGTGATGGCTGATCCTGGCTGTCATTGACCATATTCAGAATCAAATAAAACTCAAACAGAGGGGCATGCCTGAGGAGGACCTTTGAGATGGGAAGATCTACCATAAATCTAGGTCACACATTCTGGTGGCAGCCTTTATAAAATGATATGGAAGAAGGAAGATTTTGCTTTTTGTCCACTGCTCTTGTTGCTAAGGCATTCCTTTGCTAATATTAGAACATAATTCTTTGGGATTCCAATGTAGAGCAAAGAACAAGAGCTTTATAGGAATCTTTTAACACTAGATTGGGATTGCTGTGATATCCAGTCCAGTGGACTGAACAACTACAGAATTCTTGACCATTGTTGAACTACCTGGAGCCACAGCCTGTAAGCCACCCTGATAAACCTAAATATATAATCATTTTTGTTCCTTTAAAGAACCCTGACTACTACACTGCTCTTCCAGAGGACCCAAGTCTGGTTCCCAGCACCCACAATGGGCAGCACACAACTCTCTAGAACTCCATTTCTTTCTGGCCTCTGTAGGCACCTGCGCACATGTAGGATACAGACACCCATGAACATAAATTGAAAATGACATCTTAGGAAAACTAGTAATATAGATATTAGAAATTCCAAACAAATTCTATTAAGCAATAATATTGATATGCTTATGTGGTGTGACTTTCCTTGGGAAGTCATAAAAAAGGTCTATTGGTCCTACAAAGAGAAGGCACTGATACTGAAGAAGGATTCCATCCAAGTCCACCTTGAAAGCAATAAGTTACTGGGGGTCACCTACGGAGACATAAGTGCTCACAGGCAGCAACAGTACTGGAAAACACCCTGGACAACTCAAAGCTCCAGTCCCATAGGCACTCGATGGGTGAATGTTCATAGGACTGGTCTCCTGAGGGGCTTGTGTAGACATCTCAGCTGCCCTGTTTCAAGATAGCCTATGGTCACATTTGACCTGGAGCTATGCTACAGCTTCCAGATAAATTTGTTGCTCAAATAATAAAACTTGACATTGAAAACTGGTGAAAAGATCATGAGAAATTGTAGTGTTGAAAAATGGAATAGGTATATTTTTAAATGGATAGATTCCATATGACTGGAGACAGTTCATAGATCAAAAGCTGGATCAGAGGGAAACATATAGAGTAAATTCAGCCTAAAGAAAATTTTAAAATGATAGAAAATATTGAGTAAGAAACACAGGATAAAGTGGAAACCTATCATTTATTGGTTTTCCCTTAAAGATGGGAAGAGACTATACATAGAACAGGGGCCACATTTGAAAAGATGAGTTCAAAGAATTTCAGAGAGCTGATGAAAAATATCAATTTTTGTTATTTACCAAGTCCAAATGGGTCAAATAAAACTAAACTAGATGGAGAGAGAGAGAGAGAGAGAGAGAGAGAGAGAGAGAGAGAGAGAGAGAGAGAGAGAGAGAGAGATGTTTAGATACATTGTAGCGCAGAAGATAAAACCAACATAGAAAATGTTACACACAGCCATACAAAGGGCACAGGACACTGCAGTGAAACAGCAACTAGTTGACAAGCCTCAGCAGTGAAAAGGTGAAAACCTACATGGGCTTCAGGGTACTGAAGAGTGTGTACACGGTGTAAAATGACAATGAAGACTGACAAGATCTTCCGGATTTACCTTGGAAAAAGACGTAAGTAGCCTTAAAATAGTAAAAGTTTCTAATGATCATAAAATCATAAGACTAAGTCTTAGAAGAAAATGTGACCCTTGACCCTTGGTTGAAAAGATGTTCTGTGTCTTGTGTATCAAGGTAAATGTGAAAAGCAAAACTACAGAGAGGTTCTGTGTCTTTCCTGTGAGACTGACAAAAACAGCGTACCAAACCTAGCATCACTCAGTGTCCCTGCGGCTTGGGAGGGGTGTCCCCTCTCACACAGCTGCTGGAAGGAAAGCTGGTCCAAGCCCTACAGTGTAGAGTTTAGTAAAGATGCTGACAGGGTACTGCATTCATTCTTTAACGCAGGATTATTTCTTTACAAGTGTCTATTCCAAAGATAAACTAACCAACAGTATGGGATGATGCACGAAGAGGACTCCTAATTATAACACTGAGAAACAACAAAGTTTGGGAATGACCTAAATGCCTGCCTTTTGATGTCTGGTATGTCCATCCAATAAGTATGTTGCAACTGGGACAAAGAATAAGCAATTTCTTTATAAACTGCTAAAATGTAATTTCTAATATCTATTGTAAGTAAGAAAACTAAGTTGGAAAAAGTGTACATAGTTTTCTATTAGTTATTGGGAATATATGCACACATATACTTGTAACATATATATGTATGTGTGTATATGTACAGTTATAAAACTGATAGTTTTTAAATCACAGATTTAGAAATTATGAATCAACAGATGATATGAAAAATGCTAGACAATGTACAGTCAAATTATTAAAATTATTAAGCTAGTTCACAGATGTTACTGGTTATAAAATAAATGTAACAAAAGAACAGTTAAATCTTATATTAACATGAAGCAAGTAGGGCATGTGTGCATTTAAAATATGATTATGGGGCTGAGAAGATATCTCAGTACACAGCACTTGCCATGTAAGCATGTGGATCTGAGTTCAGCTCTCCAGAATCCATTTAAAAAAAAGTCAGAAATAAGTTGAGTGTGGTGATCTATGCTTGTAATTCCAACTCTGGAGAGCCAGGAGCAGGAGGATTGCTATCTGTAAACCTCATGATGTATAATGTTGTAAAGTATGCCCACTTAGGCCTTAAGATAGTAGTAACTGGACTTTTATAGACAACCAGCCACTTTTGATTAGATAGAAGGCTCACTCTCCAGAAGGAAACCGTGCCCAGTACTGTAAATGTACTAAGAAATCATGACATGTCTAGTGGGCATGCACATGAGTATAGCTACTTAAGAAAATGGGCTGACACTTAATAAAAAGTCAAAGATGGTGTTAGAGAGATGGCCCAGCAAAATAAAAGCATTTGCTGCTCTTGTAGAGGACCTGAGTTTGGTTCCTCTGAAGGCATGTACACTCACATGATGTACATATAGATACACATGCATTTTTAAAATGGTAGGGGAGAGTACAAGATAGGGTATCCTGAAACTTACTTTGTAGACTAGGCTGACCTTGACCTTGCTTCTTAAATGCTGAGATTAAAGGTGTGCACCACCAGTAGCTGACCAAAAAATAAAAATAAATAAATAAGTCAAATGTATCTATACTATATGACTAGGAAACCTCATTCCTAGATATTTACCCAAGAGAAATTGTATTTACCAGTTTTCTGTTGCTATAATAAAAGTACCTAAGACTGGATAGATAATTAGTAAAGGAAATTTACTTTTTATAGGGGCTGAAGGGATGCTCCAGGGTAAGACCACTGGCTGTTCTTACAGAGTTCTTGGTTTCAGCCTCAGCATCTACATCTGGTAGCTCACATTCACCTGTATCTTAAGTTCCAGAGAATCTGCTACCCTCTGCCCTTTGTGGGCACCAAGCATGCACATAGCACACATAAACTCACATGAGCACACATAATATACATAATTAAACAAACACATAAACACATCTCTCTCCCTCTTTTTAGGAGATTTATACCTCATGGTTTGGGAAACTGAAATTGACTCTTCTGGGTGCCTCAACATCCTGTCATGGTAGATGCCATTATGGTGGATGATTTCACGAGGAGAATACATGGGAGAGGGAAGCCAGAGTGATAGAGGAAGCCAGAAACCAAAGAGGGGTCAGTCTTGTTGTCATAATTTGTTTAAAGAAATGAGCTGAAGTCCCATAAGAATGTCAAGGCTAATGTCTTAAGGCAACACCTTTGATAACTTAATCACCTTTCACCAGGCTCCAATTCCACCTCTCCCATCATCTCACTGAGGGGCAAACGTCAATCATGAACCCAAGGGAGGCGGATTGCACCCAAACCATGTCCATATAGAAACTAACGGGGCTGGAGAGATGGCTCAGCGGTTAAGAGCACCGTCCGCTCTTCCAGAGGACCCGGGTTCGATTCCCAGCACCCACATGGCAGCTAACAACTGTCTGTAGTTCCAGTTCCAGGCAAACACCAAGGCAAATAAATAAATAAATAATAAATAAAGTTTAAAAAAAAAAGAAACTAACTTACAAAGATTTATGTTTAATTTACTTTTTAAAAGGAGCTGTTTGGCATTTGACAAGTAGATAGATAAGCCATTTACAGACACAGTGAAATCATTCTAAGTAATATTTTCTTGGAAAAATCACTTTTTAAAGAGCTCATGGTGACCCTTTCAGAACTACTTTGACATTTCAGTAGTCTCTGAATTGTTTCAAGAACATCCCTGAGAGCAAGATGATGATGGACTCCGCAGTCAGCCCCAAACGCTTATTTCTTCCTTCAGTTAGTTTCATTGCTTCCTCATGTCTCAGCTCCTTTTGTCATTTCGCCTGCCTCCTGTGACTTTGGTCCTTAGTTCCCTGTGACACAGCTGAAGAGTTAAAAGATAGCTTCCCAGGAAGGCCTTCAATGGGAAGCCCCGTAGCTCCACTGATGGGCACAGAGCTTCACACGGCTCGACGCAATGAGCGAGGACACTGGCAGCGTGGGCAGGACCCTGCCCTGGTGACAACTCTCCCGCTCTGAGCACAGAGCCCAGTACCCACCCATTCACTTTGTGTGCCACCTTGGGGTCTGTCATTTTAAAATTTTAATCTTTGAGAATTTCATGCATGCAATGTATTTGATTGTCTCCTCCACATTCTCCACATTCGTGTGTGTGTGTGTGTGTGTGTGTGTGTGTGTATGTGTGTGTGTATGTTTATCCACTGAAGTGTAATCAACCTACTAGGGCTAATACCTCTAAAGAAAATTGCCTTTCTCCCCTAGCAGCCATCAAATATCAACAGCTTCTCATCTAGGGATAGGACCTTGTATGCCCCTCCCCATACATGCTGGGATGGTGACTGGCTTACTCTTGTGTAGATTTTATGCAGACACCAACTTCTGTGGGATCCAGAAGACACTGTTTTGCTCTGATCACCCGACCTCTGGCTCCTATGGTCTTTCCACCACCTCTTCTGAGATAGGCCTTGAACCTTTGAGGAAGAAAGTGTTCTATAAATTTCCCATTTGGGTTAGAACACTCCCTAGGAATACCAGAAAGTCACACTGCACAAGGGATTTATTGGGAGGGAAAAACCCTGGGGCAAGAAACATCAGAGAACTAAACAGAAGGCAGGGCTTACATAGAGCTTCTTGGGGAGGTGGATGAAACTTCCCAGGATAAAGCTTTTCAGGGTAGGGACTGATAGAATTTCAAGTCAGAGTTTGGAATTTTCACTTCTGTAGGGGGTGGGGCAGGGGCTGGGTCCATCTGTTAAGGCAAAATGTTCTGCGGATGGAACCTTGCAGACAGATGCTCTGGGAGGGGCCTGGGCACTCGTGTGGGTGGAGGGGCTTAGAGTGTGGAATGACAAAAGAATTCAGAAGAACTAGGGAAGCCTGTGTGATTCCACATCACTCAGTAACCTAATAATACTCATTATCTTATAGAAACCTCAGTGCTCTGTATAAACAGCACATGTAAAAGGGGAGCAGGCACAATACCCATCCCCTACATAGAGGAATGATCATTTCCTTGTTGATCAGTGAACCATTAAAATTTGAATTGGTGGCCAGATTTTGTGACACGGGCCTATAATTCCAGACTGAGCTACATAGCTAGACCCCACATTAATTTTTTTTAAATTTGGAAGTGTGTGGAGTTTTTACTCTACTGAAGTGTAAAAAAAAGAATTTCACCACTGCATCCTCCAGATTTCTCTGCCAGGAAGCTGATTAAACCTTCCGGAGCAGGAGTGCCTTCCATGATCGATACTTGAAGATGCTTCTTCTGAACACATCATGCTTGATCTTTTTAATTATTTTAGGAGTTTGGCTGTTCTGAGATTTTTGTCTTTTCTATTCTCTCAAAATTTTTCTGTTCAGAATCAATTTCTTATCTACCCAGAGCCCTCCCTGCACTTCCAAAAGGAAGCCACTATTCTAAACAATAAAAGAACGCATTGATTCTAAAAATCCTCTTAGCAGCTGTCAGTTGCTATTAATTTAATAATTTAATCCTTATTAAGTTGCAAGAAAAGAATGCCTCTTTAAGACACAGCAGCACACTTTGCAATAATATACTTGTGTTTTATCTTTCTGAATATGCTATTTCCAATAACTAAGGCAAGCCTTTCTGCATGTTAAATTTTGACACAGTTTATTTTTATTACTGTCATAACTGTTTTTAATAATCTTTAATAAGCAACAGAACTGATGAGGCAGTGAATGAGATCCCACTTATTACTTGTCAATTTAAAATAGAAATTGCTTGCTATACATCTATATTAATTTGCCATCTCCAAGTATTTACTCCCGGGGCACAAACTTCCAATCACCAGTAAGGCAGATATATGGTTAGATGACTCCCCTGAATAACCTTGAAGGATCTAAGATAATGATTTGGATGCTAAGAAGGGTTTTTACACAACTTCAAGTTGAATAAGATATTTTTAAATCAACTATCCCAAACCTAGAAATAAAATATGACTTATAAATGCATATTCAATCTGTATATGAATATAGATCACATGTGATACTAAGATAACTGATTGATCATATTTATTTACACTTTGAAATAGAACTTTTGAGGGGTCTCAGTTACGCGATTGATATTGTTTAGACTTCTAAAGTCGAATTTTGCAGTAAAGAAAAGTCATTATATCAGACAGGCAGGTGACACAGCATGCTTTGGGGAGGTAGGGATTAGATCAGAAGTTCAAGGTTAGGGGACTACATGAGACCATGTTTTCAAACAAACAAAAATGGAAAAAATAAAAGCAACAAATAGGGTGTCTAAAATAAATGTTCCAGAAAGACTTCTCCTGGAACTCCACATGATATATGAAGGTATATATTACATGCATAAAGAAAAGTAGGTAACAGCTTTGCCTAAGGAGCACATCCATCATTACCTGTTGCTACACATGATTTAAATACACAGACTTTCTTGTCTTTGTTTTTAACACAAATTGTTAGTTTCCTAAGAACATAAGGAAATGAGCAAGCAATATATTTGTAAAGCACAGTAGACCAAAAAAAAAAAAAAAAACAAAAAACCAAGAAAAAAGTGTAAGTACGGGAAAGGGCTTAGAATGCAAAGCTAATGACTTAGAGTTTTCCTTTTTCTTGTCTTTCTTTCATTCCGTCTTTCTTTTCTTTTTTGTTACTTACTTACATTTTTGAGACAGGGTTTCTCTGTATAGCTCTGGTTATGCTGGAACTCACTCTGTAGACAAGGTTGGCCTCAAACTCAGAGACCCACCTGCCTCTGCCTCCCAAGTGCTGAGATTAAAGGTGTGTGCCACAACTGCCAACTTGACTTAAGAGTTTTCAGTAGATACATGAGTCCCAGCTACAGATCCCATCGCCTGTGTTCCTGTAATGGAGCCATCCCAAAATGTGCAACTGTTCATATGCTCAACTCTATGCAGCTTCCACAGTGTTATGGCCATAAAGTCAAGGCGTGTAGCTTGCTGGTGTCACTCTGTAGAGGCTTGTGAATGGGCTTATGACCTCTGTAATGCATAGGGACATCTTCTAGAAGTTACTTCTAGTTCTTTGTCTTTTAGACTGTTGAGGAAATGTTAAGACCTTCAGTCACTCATATCTCCCTGATCATGATGTCCAACAAAAAGTGGAGATGATACAAAGCAGGTTTGTGATGAAGCTGATACATGGACATCAGTCTTTGGATTAATAAATGTTTCCTTTCATTTGTTTTGTAAGATCTCTTGATGTCCTTTCTGTATTTTTCTCCATAAGAAAAAAAAAATCTTGAAATTCCCCAACTGCTATTACTGGAATCATTTTGTCAATCTCTTCATGACCACCTTGAGGCAGACATCTTATGTGCCTATTTATTGCTGTTGATCACTTGGCTTCAAACAGAGCTCAGATACTCATAGTCAATGGGCCCCTAGGGTTTTTTTTTTTTTTCTAATTTTAGCTTAATTATTTTGAAACTGGCATACAAAGTTCAGAGAACAGTACAGTGCAATGGGGGCCCTTGAAAAGTATGCCCTAAATAATTATAAGTGCCCCAGGAACCTCACACAGGAGGAGAGGATGAGGTAAAGCCCTGATGCAGAGGAGGGGCTTGATTCCCAGGAAAGGTCAGTTATGACAGCAAAGCTCCTGGCTTTGGCTTCATCTCTTCTGTGAAACTGTAGAACCACCACATGAAAGATGAAACAAACAAACTAAAACAAAACAAACAAAAAAAGTGAAGATTTTTTTTCCCTCCCCACTTCTGGCCAAATTGTATCCATTTTCTCTTATCAAGTACTATTTCCTAATTTATTCTGGAATATGGAGAAACTGAGGTGCAGGAATGGACCTGTGTTCAGTAATGGTAGCATGGAATACACACAAACACATGCAATGGACCCCATGTTAGCATCTCTCATACCCTATTAGTGGTTGACTTTTATCCCCTCAGACCAGTTCAAGCCCCAGGCACAGAGCGAGGAGAAGGTGGCAGGGGAGGTTCGGAGTCAGTGCAGAGGAGATGTTGAGAATACAACTCCTGGATGTTGGACAATTAGGGGTGACTGGCGGTCCCCTTTCCTCACTCTTCCGATACCACTGGGTCATCAGAAGCTCTGAGATGTGCTTCCTGTTGTGAAAGACAAGGCTAATATCACTCTTATACCAGTCACATTTAACGGTCTACTCTGTACAACATCTAGTCCTACTGCTACAGACTTATCTGTGTTATAAAATGAAATGCTTACACATGTATGCACACACATACAAACACACAGATGCACACCACATATGTGTGTGGGCTTACACTGTATATGTGCATAAAATATCAGCAAGTGCTGAAGGCACACCTGCAACAGTGCTGATCTCTGGGAACAAGGGAACAGGGAGAGGCTTTTAATTCCTAGTATTTTTAAAACTTTGGCAATAAATATATATTCTTAGGAAAGAATGAGGTATTTCTAGTTTTATGAAGAAAACAGCTAGACTTAAAAAATCAAAATCAAAACACTGAAAAATTCTCTTGCTTATGTCAGAATCCCCCCTGTTGGCTCCCAACCACCTAGCATCCAAGATTATAGCATCATCTAGGAGAGTCGCTTTTCTTTCCCATTCTTAACATATCAGCTATTTTTAAAAACAGGTTTGTCATCCCGCTTTTAATGCAACTTGAAAAGAAGCTCATTTAATAATAGCATAAATAATTGATTCAAATAAACAATGCACAGTGCTAATTTTGTATTAAAAGAATTTTCCTTCTTGTATGTCCTTGCTATCACCAATATTCAGCTGTTACCATGGCTATGTGCTCATTGGTAGAAAGAAATATTTGAAGAAGATCTTGACATATTGGAAGTCTAGAGACTTCTGGTCTGGACACAACTTGGCTATACCTCATGTCTCCTTACTTGATATCATTTATGAGTAAAACAAAGAAACAAGAGCATGAGACATAGAGGTAAGAGGCACTCATGAATTGGTACCCTAAGAGAAACCAAACCAAAGAGCCAGAGAGGGTCAGTGAGAAGGTTCTGTCCCACCTGGTTGATCCCTCAGACATTTAGCCCCAAATAATCACACAAAGGTTTATATTACTTATAAATTGTTTGACCTATGTCTTAGACTTATTACTTGCTAACTTTGACACTCAGATTAACCTTTTATCCTTATTTATGCTTAGCCACATGGCTTTGTACCTTTTCTCATTGCAGCATTCTTGCCTTGCTTCCTTGGAGTCTGGAGGGCATCTGCTGCTCTGCTCTTCTGCTTCCCAAAATTCTCCTACTTTCTGTCTATCTTCTGGTCAATAAGCATTTTATTAAACCAGTACTTACAGTAACAAATACAGTGTTCAAGAGCATAGTTCCACAGCAGAAGACATGGGCTCAAAGCATAGTATAGATGCATCTGCTAGTGAAGGAAGGGGTCTTTACATTACACTGTTAATTCCAGGACAGCCTAAGCACTATGAAATTGCTCTGTTTACAAAGGTTATTGGTATGTCATTTCCATAAACAGAGTTAGCTCTTTGAGTGTAGACAGATATTTATAACTTGAGGGGCAAATGTCTAGGACACTGGATCCTGACCATGTGACTTCTAGTTGCTATCAAAAAGGAAACAGCATACATAAGGAGAGGACAAGCCAGACAAATGGGAGCTCTTGTCACTAAGACCCAAAAATGGAACTCCAGATAGGCTGAGATGCTCCTTTTAAATACTGTATCTTTGTGGGTTTTTAAAAAATTTAAATGTTCTATCTTTATTCCTTTATGAAAGTAGAACATGAGAAGATGAAGAGAAACTCAAAGAAAGAGAAGGACTCCTGGGGAAGCAAGAGAGGAATGAACACTGCAGCCAGGCTATAACAGTGAAATCTGGTCCAAGCATCTCCTCTAGCAACTGTGGTGCTACTGGAGGGTACATCACCAGTGCTACAGCAAGCATTTAGATTGACAATTGTCTCAGTTTTATAGACACGAAGGAAAACTTCTTCACATATAGACAGACCAATGTGCCCTTCTTATAGTCTCCTAAGGAGGAACAGCCAGAAAGGAGATTTTTGGATCACAAGCTTGTACCTTTTATATTTGAATGCATATTGCTAAATTGCCTTCCTGGAAAGCACATATTTTCTTGATTGTACATCCTTGCTCTCAGCTGACCTTTTCTGACACCCCTACTGCAGAAAGTAAGAAGAACAGGTAAGTCCCTGAGCTCCTAGCTGACCAGCCTACTGCTCAAATCCCAGGCACTAGTGGCACATAACTGGCCCCTCTCTAACACCCATCCCAGTCCCAGAGACCCAACAACACCCTACTCCTCCTGCCCCTGTGTCAAACTTCTCAAAGGTACTAGAGTCTATTGGAGACACACAGCCCTCCTGCAGCAAACAGGAAGGACAGTCAGAAACCACAGCACCTGGGAAGGACAGCAATACAGAGGGACACATTGAAAGAAGCAGGACCCCTGGAGACTCGGGCTCCAACTGTGGGTAGAAGGCTGTGTGAGAAGACATTCACCAACATACCAACATAAAGAGTAATATGGCACCTTCATAAATCACAGGTTCTACAATAGCAAGACCTAAACATGCCAGTGCAGATGAAGCAGAGGAAAACCTCCTTAAGATGATAGAAGCCCTCTAGAAGAAAATTAAAAATTCCTTTAAGAAAATGGAGAAAAAGACAAACAAAAAATGGACAAAATTAATAAATCTCTTAAGAAATCCAACAAAGCCAAGAAAAAAACATTTAAGCAAGTGAAGAAAACAGTCCAAGACTTAAAAATTGAATCGAGGCAATAAAGAAAACACAAACTGATGGAGGTCTAGAAAAGGAAAATCTGAGCAAACAAGTAGAAGCTACAGAGGCAGCATCACCAACAGAACACAATCTCCTCAAGGACCCAGCAATACCACTTCTGGGTATATACCCTAAAGACACACAGTCTCACTCCAAAGGCATTAGCTCAACTATGTTCATAGCAGCATTATTTGTAATAGCAAGAACCTGGAGACAACCTAGATGTCCCTCAACTGAAGAATGGATTAACAAACTGTGGTGCCTCTACACAATGGAGTGCTACTCAGCAGTAAGAAAAAATGATATCTTAAAGTTTGCAGGCAAATGGATGGATTTGGAGAATATCCTCCTGAGTGAGGCATCACAAACCCAGAAAGATAAGCAAGGGATGTACTCACTCATTAGTGGACTCTAAACATAAAAGCAAAAAGCAAAGCATGTCCAAGCTGCAAACTACAACCACTGAACAGCTTGGGATCTGAAACACCTTGGACTGGCATCTTGGATCTCACTCCCCCTAGAGGAACACCTGACCCAGTCTTGAGGTTGGGGGGAGAAAACTGGATCTGCCAGGAGGGGATGTTGTACTAAGCAATATTGGGACTTTAGGATCTCCTGCCCATGCTGGGGAGGAAATGGGGAGATGTAGAGAAGAGAGAATGACTGGAGGGGGTGGGAGGGGGAAGGGACCTTGAACAAGGATATACATGGATAGAAAATGTGACTTTATTCATAATAAAAAATTAAAATTTTTAAAAAAATTTTTTGAAAAAGAAAATATCCTCCAAGACTATGGAAGGCCATTGAGGCCAGGCATGTATTAGGGGTGGCTGTTGATAAAGTCTTTGAAAGTGAAACTTGGAGACAACCATATTTCAGAAATGTCAGAGCCATGGATACTTGATGTGAAGAGATGCTAACAAGCACTAGAAACAGCTCAGATAAAGTGTGCCGCAGTCAACACAGCTGAAAGGAGTTGGAGATCTGAAGAGCACTCTGATATCCAACAGGAAGTTTTGCTTTGGTCCAGTATTTCCTGACAATGCTTCCTTTTACTCCCATTTGGAGCAATAATGTATATTCTATGCCATTGTATGTAGAAGTATCTGACCTGTTCTTTCATTCTGACGTTACAATAAAGAGATTGCCATAAACAATAACAACAACAACAACAAAAGATTTTCAGCTCAAAGGCACAGAAAATATATTCAACAAAAATCATAGAGGAAAACTTTCCAAACTTAAAGAAAGGTATTCCTATGAAGATACAAGAAGTTTACAGAACACCAAAGAGACTGGACCAAAAAAAAGTCCCCTTATCACATAATAACCAAGACATTAAATATACAACATTAAGACAAAATATCAAGAGCAGAAAAGAAAAAAGGTCAAGTAACATATAAAGGCAGACCTATCAGAATTACATCCAACTTCTCAATAGAAACTTTGAAAGCCAGAAGATCCTGGACATTCTGCAGACACTTAGAGACCATGGGTGTCAGCCCAGATTACTGTACTCAGCAAGGTTTTCAATGACCATAAACGGAGAAAAAAAGTTATCTCATGACAAAACAAGATGTGAACAATACATATCCATAAATCTAGCCCTACAGAAAGTAGTAGAAGGAAAACTTCAACCCAAGGAAGTTAGCTACACACATGAAAACACAGGAAATAGATAACCCCACACCAGCAAACCCCAAAAAAGAGAAACACACACACACATTACCACCACCATCAGCAAACTAAAAATAACAACTAACAATCTCTGGTCATTAGTATCACTTAATATCAATGGACTCGGTTCACCTATAAAAAGACACAGACTAACAGAATGGGTACAAAAACAGGATCTAGTCTTCTACTGTATACAAGAATCACACCTCAACCTTGAAGACAGACATCCCTTCAGAGTAATGAGATGGGAAAAAATTTACCAATCAAATGTACATAAAAAACAAGCTGGTGTAGCTATCTTAATATCTAACAAAATAGGTTGCAAACCAAATTAGTTAAAAGAGGTAGAGAAGAACATTTTATATTAATTACAGGAAAAATCCATCAAGATGAGTTCTCAGTTCTGAACATCTATGTCCCAAATACTAGAGCACCTACATTTGTAAAAGAAACATCACTAAAACTTAAACCACACATCAAACCCCAGATATTGATAGTAGGAGACTTCAACAGCCCACTCTCGACACTGGGTAGGTCTATCAGGCAGAAACTTCACAGAGAAATAAGGAAATTAACATGTTATGACTCAAATGAATCCAAGAGACATCTACAGAACATTTCACACCAACTGAAGAAAATATACATTCTTCTCATCACCTCATGGAACCTTCTCCAAAATTGACCACATACTCAGTAACAAAGCAAATTTCAACAGATTAAAAAATGGAGTAACCCCTTCTACCTTATTAGACTAACAACAACACAAATTACAGAAAGCCTACAAACTCATGAAAACTGAAAAATGTTCACTTGAATCATCACTGGGTCAAGGAAGAAATAAAGAAATTAAATTTTCCAGAATTCAATGAAAATGAAGGCAAAACATGCCCAAACTTATGGGACACCATGAAAACAGTGCTAAGAGGAGAGTAACTAAATGCCTACATAAGGAAAGTTGAGAAATCTCACACTAATGATTTAACATCACATCTGAAAGCTCTAGAACAAAAAGGAAGCAAACTCACCAAGGAGGAAGAAATAACCAAACTCAAGGCTGAAATCAATAAAATAGAAACAATGAGAACAATACAAAGAATCAATGAAACAAAGGGTTGGTTCTTTGAGAAAATCAATATGATAGACAAACCCTTATTCAAACTAACCAAAAGACAAAGAGAGAACATACATTTAACAAAATCAGAAATAAAAAGAGGAACAGACACTAAGGAAACTTAGAGAACCATTAGGTCATACTTTGAAAACTTATACTCCACAAAATTGGAAAAACTAAAAAGAAATGGACAATTTTCTGGATAGTTACCACAAACCAAAATTAAATCAAGATCAGATAAACAACTTAAATAGACCTATAACTCCCAAGAAAACAGAAGTAATCATCAATAATTAGTCTCCCAAACAAACAAACAAACAAGATCCCAGAACCAGATGGTTTCACTACAAAATTTCAAAGAAGAGTTAATACCAATACTCCTCAAACTGTTCCACACAATAGAAACAGAAGAAACATTGCCAAACTCTTTTTTATGAGGATACAGTTACCCCGATATACAAACCACACAAGGGTACAACTAAAAAAGAGAATTACAGACCAGTCTCTCTCATAAACTTTGATGTAAAAATACTCAATAAAATACTGGCAAACCAAATCCAAAAACACATTTAAAAAAAATCATCCATCATGATCAAGTAGGATTCATCCCAGAGATGCAGGGATGGTTCAACATACAAAAATCTTTCAATGTAATCCACCATATAAGCAAACTGAAAGAAAAAAAAAACTTATATCATCTCACTAGATGCTGAAAAACCTTTGACAAAATCTAACAACCTTTCATGATAAAGATCTTGGAGAAATAAGGGATACAGGGAACATACCTAAACATACCCAAAACTCTTCCAGGAAATTCCTTCATATGATAAACACTTTCAGTAATATGGAAGGATAAAAGATTAATTCAAAAATATCTGTAACCTTTTTATATACAAATGATAAACAGGCAGGGAAACATCACTTTTTACAACAGCCACAAATAACATAAAATATCTTGGGGTAACTCTAACCAAAGAAGTGAAAGGCCTATGTGACAAGAACTTTGTTCTTGAAGAAAGAAATTGAAGATATCAGAAAATGGAATGGTCAACATAGAAAAATGGCAATCTTACCAAAAACAATCTACAGATTCAATGCAATCCTCATCAAAATCTCAAGACAATTCTTCACAGACCTCAAAAAAACAATATTCAATTTCATATGGAAAAATAAAAAATCCAGGATAGCCAAAACAATCTTATACAATAAAAGAAGTTCCAGAGGTGTTACCATCTATGACTTCACATTTTACTATAGAGTAATAAAAATAGCTTGATATTGGCATAAAAACCAAAATGTTGACAAATGGAATTGAATTAAAGACCCTGACATTAATCCACACACCTATGAACACCTGATTTTTGACGAAGAAGCCAAACTGTGCAATGGAAGAAAGACAGTATCTTCAACAAATGGTGCTGGCATAACTGGATATCAACATGTAGAAGAATGCAAATATATCCATATTTATTGTCCTGCACAAAATTCAAGTCAAAACTGATCAAAGATGTCAAGAAAATCCAGTTACACTGATCCTGATAGAAAAGAAAGTGGGAAATAATCTTGAATGTATTGGCACAGGAGACCACTTTCTAAACAATACCAGTAGCACAGTCACTGAGAGCAACAATTAATAAATGGGACTTTCTGAAACTGAGAAGCTTCTTTAAGGCAAAGGACATGGTCAATAAGACAAAGCTGCAGCCTACAGAATGGAAAAAGATCTTTACCAATCCCACTTCTGACAGAAAGACTGATCTCCAAACTCAAGAAACTAGACATCCAAAAACCAAATAACCCAATTTAAAAGTGGAGTACATATCTAAACAGAATTTTCAACAGAAGAGTCTCAAATGGCCAAAAGACATTTAACAAAGTGTTCAACATCCTTAGCCATCAGGGAAATGCAAATCAAAATGACTCTGAAATACCATTTTACAACTGTCAGAATGGCTGAGATCAAAACCACTAATGACAGCCTATGTTGGAGAGGACATGGAAAAGGGAACACTCCTCCATTGTTGGAGGGATTCAGCCTACCTCAGAACCCAGCAATACCACTCTTGGGCATATACCCAAAAGACACTCAACCACAACATAAGGGCACTTGCTCCACTATGTTCATAGAAGCATTATTTATAATAACCAGAATCTGGAAATAATCTAGATGCCCCTTCAACTGAAGAACAGATGAAGAAAATGGGGTTCATTTAAACAGAATATTTACTCAATAGTTAAAAAACAAAAGCAAAAAAATCAATGGCATCATAAAATGTTCAGGCAAATAGATGAAACTAGAAAAAAGGAAGAGATCACCTGGGTGAGGCAACTCCGACTCAGAAAGACAAACAGTGTACGTGCTCCCTCACGAGTGCATAGCAGACACAGCAAAGGACGAGCAGGGGAAGTCCCACAACCCCAGACAAGACACGTAGACAGGAGTCCTAGGAGGGATACACATGGAGTGCCCAGGAAGCGGAAATGGCTAAGGTCTCCCAGGTAAACTGGGAGGAGGGTGTAAAGGGGAGAGGAGAGGGCTGGGAATGAGGGTTCGAGAAGGCAGAGTTGGGGGAGGGACAGAGAGGAGCAATGAAAGAGATATCCTGACAGAGTGAGCCATCATGGGTTTAGGGAGAAACATGGTGCTAGGGTTCCCACAGGAACCCACAGGAAGGTGGCAGCTAAGGCTCCTGGCAATGCTGAGAGGGTGCCTGCACCAGCCCTTCCCCTGTGGTCAGATTGGTGACTAAACCTAATTGTCATCACAGGACCTACAGCCAGTGAAGATGGCCATAGGGCCAGCTGACCCAAGCTAATGGGAGCTCACTGACTCTGGACTGCTGGCTGGAGAACCTGCATGGGTCCAAACTAGGTCCTCTGAATGAGGGTGACAGCTGCTCTAATCAAGCTTCCTGGCCGTGGGACCAGGAAATACACTGGTTACATGAACTGGCCTTTTGGAGCCCACTCCCTATGGTGAGATGCCTTGCTCCACCTTGATACAAGGAGGAAAGGATGGGTCTTGCCCCAGCTTGGTATGTCAGTCTGTGCTGACTACACAAGGGAGGCCTTACCCACTTTGAGGAGTGGATGTTGGGGGGAGGGGGAGGGGGAGGGGAGAAGAAGAAGGAGAAGAAGGGGGAACAGTGGAGGGATGTAAAGGAAATTTTATTAATAATTTAAAGATATTTTTAAAATTTAAAAAATTTTAAAAGATGAATGCTTCCTGCTGCTGAGCTAGCAAGACTAGATATTTATATTTATATTACATATGTAAACTATAAATTATATTACCATAATATGTAAATTGTAATATGTAAATTATATTATAATACTTCCATTATTTTATTTTTCTCCTTTTTACTAAAGTTTACTGCATCTGCAAATTCCATCATATTAATCCCTCATCAGCTCCTCTCAGATTCCCTCTCTATCCCTGTCCATCTGACTTTTGTTATATATAGTCATCAAGTCCAATTTGTACTGCCCACATACTCTTGGGTGTGTGTGGCTTTCATTTGAACTATAGATGACTTACCATGGGCTATATTCTTAAAAAAGAATCTCTCCCTCTCCCAGAAATTATAAACTGCCAGTAGCTCCTCAGTCGGGTGGGGTGGGAACTTGTGCTTACACTCTCCTCGACCATGTTGGAATTTGGTCTGGTTTGGTCTTGCATAATCACAATTGCTGTGAGCTCGTGTGTGCAGCTGCTCTGCTATGTTCAGAAGATGCTATTTCCTTGTACCCATCCACTGCTTCTGCTCTCTTTTTTTGCAGTCATCCCTGAGCTTTGGACATGTATATGACATATATGTCTCATTTAGAACTGAACATCCACAGTCTCTTATTCTATGTATCTTGAACATTCATGAGTACCTGTTAATCACCATCCACTGCAAATAGAATTTTCTCTAGTGAGATTTGAGTATGCATAAATATATGGGTATAATAATAATTCATTAGGATCCAATTTAATGCTATGTCCATTTAGCAGAATACTAGTGGTAAGTGACCCCCTAGGTCTATGACTTATCTAGCCACAAGTTCTTGGCCCTGGTAATGGTACCAAGCATGGGTTTCACCTTGTGGAACTTAAGAATTCAACCAGGAAGAGTTTTGTTGTACCCATGACATTTGTGTCATTATTGCACGAGTGGGGAATGTCTTGCCACCTCTTGTAACTTGCAGGGTTCACACTTAAGTAAATTGGTGCCTGTTTTCCTCATAAGACAGTGTGTGTATCACATTCCAGCACTATGAAAGCTAGCCAATAAGGAGGAGATTACCAGATTATTACCACATAAATAAGAACATGGTCTATGACTAAACTATGCAGTGTCCTAAGCAATGGGATCTTATAACCAAATTATGGAGGGTAACCAAGAGCATTATGGCCTATAATGTTTGAGCATCTGTGAGACATCACTGACCAGCAACTTCAAAAGAAGAAACATTCCTGTCACCGAGTTTTTAACCTGTTTGCCTATGGTACCTAGTAAGAGCATTGACACCCAGTTACTGTTTCAACTTTGTGGATCGGGGGTGAGTGGGGAGTATTAGAAATAGTATGTAGTGGGTGTGTTTTCATACAGCTTTTTTAAAAGATCTGTTGTAGAAAGTTTCCTGGCCTGTTTAGGCCAGAGGTTTGTACCTCGCCCTCGGCGGCTTTTGTCCCCCAAAGAAATGAATCAGACACTTATATTAACTTCATACTGTTTGGCCCATGTCTCATGCACATTACTAGCTAGCTCTTTCATCTTAATTCAACCCATTTCCATTAATCTGTCTGCCACGTGGCCCAGCCCATGGCTCACCTGGATTCCTTACATGTCTGTCTTCTTTGGGGGTCAGATGGAGACTGGCTAACTCCACTCTCCTTCTACCTGTCTGTCCTCTGATCCTCCACCCACTGCTATGGTGCTCTACATAGGCCAAACCAGTTACTTTATTTGCATCATACAGAGAACATTTCCACCACAAAGGTCTTTAGTGTTATTTATCCCTCTGCATATTTTCTCTTCTACCCTGGCCTCCCACCTCACACCCCAATTTAACCCTTACTATTTCATTATTTCTTGTCAGCCTCAATATCCCTGTGTTCTACCTTCTGTCCCTGGGAAGCCACTCCCCGTAGGCCCTTAGTAATATCCTGACCGCTATGTGTATTCCAAATGAAATATACATGTCTGAAGATTTAAATTTCTACAAATAAAAGAAGTCATGTGACACTTGCCTTTCTGAGTCTGGATTACCTCACTCAGAATGACTGTTTACAGTTCCACATAATTACCTGTAAATTTCTTTTATTTTTATTAATGGCTGAATAATATTTCTTGTATAAATATTTTCTGACTATCTGACAGAGGGTTAATATGTAGAATTTACGAAGAAAAATAAATATCAAAAGAACAAATAACCTAATTTGAAAATGGAGCATAGAATTAGAGAATTCTCAAAAGGTGGAATACAAATGGCCAAAAAACATTTTTTTTTTACATTTTCAGCATCTTTAGCTACCAGAAAAAATGCAAATTAAATTACTTTGGATTTTTTTTTTTTTTTTTTTTTTTTTTTACCCAAGTCAGAGTAGCTAAGATCAGAAAACAAATGATGATAAATGCTGGTGTGGGTGTGAAGAAATTATTTACTGCTAGTGGGAGTGCATGCATATGGAAATTAATGTGGTTGCAGCCAAGAGACCTCAGTATGTTTATCAGAAAACAAAAGACACCTTCTAAGCAAAATTATCAACAGGTGGTCATGCTCTGATACTAGAAGTCTCACAAACTATCATAGAATAAATACTGATGGAATATATGTTAAATATTTGAAGTCATAAGAACTTAACGTTCTATTTAGTCAATCTAATCCCCAACATGAAACCAAAAAAGTTATTTATAATTTTACAACCACAATCACAGACAAATCTTAGAACATTTTAAGACATATTTATTCGGGCTAGAGATGCTCAGCAGTTAAGAGCACTTGTTGCTTACCTAGATTGGTTTTTCAGCACCCACGTGATAGCTCACAACCACTCATAACTCCAGCTCCAGGGGATCTGAACCTCTTTTTTGACCTCCAACAGGTACTCGGCACACATGTGGTACAGATACATTAGTGCACGCAAAGGACTTATACACATGAAATAAAATAAGCAAATTATAAAATACTTTTAAATTATTAATTACATTGTATGATTTATGTGGGCACACACACCTGGTGCTCATTGTCAGAAGACAATTTTGTGGAGTTAATTATCTCCTTCCACCTTTATTTGAGTTCTGGGGGTTGAATTCAGGTCCTCAGGCTTTCAGGGAAGTGTGTTTGCCCCATGAGCCATTTCTATCACTCCAAAATGAGACCTTGTGCCCAGTCTAAATAATTCCTTATTTCAATTCTCTATCAACCACTAATCTACAATGTCTATTGATTTGCCTATGATGTGTAGTTTATATAAATGGAAGTCTAAAGAGCCATATGGCATGTGGCTGTTTGAGCCTCTCTCTCACCAAGGTTCTTGAAAGGCATTCATTTGAAATATGTATTAGTGCTTTATTCATTTTTAAAGATTTATTTATTATATATACTGTACACAGAAGAGGGTACCAGACGTCATTATAGATGGTTGTGAGCCACCATGTGGGTGCTAGGAATTGAACTCAGAACCTCTGGAAGAACAGTCAGTGCTCTTAACCTCTAAGCCATCCCTCCAGCCCCAGCTTTATTCTTTTATATTGCTGGAATAACATTCAATTGTATGGACATACCATACTTGTTTATATTGCTGGAATAACATTCAATTGTATGGACATACCATACTTGATCAATTTACCAGTTAATCAATATTCAGGTTGTTTCTAATTGGGGAATATTATAGATAATGTTTCTATAAACATTCACATATATGTCTTTATTTAAACACAGGTTTCACGTCTGTGTAGATAAGGAGAATCTTTTGATTATATAGCAACTTTAACATTTTAAGAAATGTTCACTTATTGTACAAAGTGGCTGTAAGAATTCCTGGCACTTAGCAGCCACGTGTAAATGAGCTAGTCCAATAATCCAATTGTGATGCAGGGTGAAATAAGAATTCCTGACATGTAGAGGCCACAAGGTAAATGCACTAGTCCAATAACTCAACACAGCACCGGCAGAAGGCGTCCCTGGGCGTGGCTATGTAAATCTGTGTCCACTCGTTTTTCTTATAAGGAGAAGCCACTGGAAGGTCGTTCCTTTTTTTCTGACCTGCTTCTCTTCCCTTGTACCCACTGGGCGACTTCCCAAAGTGTGGCATCTGGTAGTGTGTGTCTGCTCTCATGTGTGAAACCAACAGTGTCTACATTATTTCACTTTCTTATTAGCTGTAGTTTGAATGAAAATTGTTTCCCAGAGATTCATGTTTTGTCCCAGCTGAGGGCAATCCTTGAGGTAGTGCCTTGAGAAGAAGTTGTAGGCCTGGGAGGTTCTCATCCCTGCTCTACTTCCTGTTCTTCCTCCGCTTCTGGTTTGTGGCTACACCGTGATCAGTCACCTGACTCCACTACTGACCTACCTTTTCCAATTGTGAGGAAGGAAATCTTAAGCCAAAACACATCTTTTCTCCCTTAAGTTTCTTTTTGGGTGTTTAGTCCATACAACAACAAAAGAAAGTGAGTAGTTCACCGGTAAGGACTCAGCTTCCTTGTTATTGCCTGATCTTTTTTTTAAGGATATAAGATTTTATTTATTGTACAATTGTGTTTACTTTTCTTCAAACTTGCCCTGGTTTTCAATGTCTCTTTGGCCACCAGGTCACTGCTCTTACTAAAGGGACAAAACCCTAACATATCCTGTATTCTATCAAGCTTTGGGCTACTCTCCTTGAGCAGTAAGTAATAGATTTTTTTATTTAAATTTTTCCATATCCACCATTGCTCCCCCTCCCTCCCCTTCTGAAAGTCCTCCCCAGCCTCTCCCCACACCATCTCCCCACCCATTCTTCCAGGAGGGCAAGGACTCCCAAGGTAAGTCAATTCAGTCTGTCATATCCAGTTGAGTTGTAGGTCCAAGTCCCTCCCCCAGGAACAAGGCTGAGTAAGGTGTTCCTCTGTAGGGGATGGGCTCTGAGAAGCCAGTTCATGTACCAGGAATAAATTCTCCACACACTGCCTACGAGGTTCGACTATCATCTACATTCGGAGGATTTAGTTCCTTTCCATGAAGGTTCCTCAGCTGTCATTTCAGAGTCAGTGAGCTCCTAATAGCTCAGGTCAGCCATCTCTGTGGGTCTCCTCCTCAGGATCCTGATCCCTTTGCTCATATACTCTCTCCTCTCTCTTTCTTCAGGTGGACCGGGAGCTCGACCTGGTGCTTAGCTGTGGATCTTTTAGTCTGCTTCCATTAGTCCTATAATTTACCTGATTTTTTAACCACTGGCTTTTTAATACTATAAAGATCTTAACAACCATACCACCTTTGTATATCCATAAGAGGAAAGCTATTATCTTATGCCACATTTCAAGATACAGATGAATTATTCTCTATAAAAGGCTGAAAATCCACATACAGCTTCCAACTGTGTATTAAATTCTGTAACACTACTATTTAACACAGTGTATGAGTTTAAGTCAGATGTGTATTTTTAAAGAGAAGGCACGAGAGAACTTTTAACCTCAATCCACATTGTTACAGAAAACTAGAACTGTTGGTGAAAGTTAGAGTGGCCATCTCCACACAGAGATACAACTCACTGGGTGGGCAAATACAGAGGCCTGAGCTTCTGGGTTGCTTAATTAAACTTTACTATGAGAAATAAATATCTTGTTTAACACAAAGTTATTTTGAGGTGGTTTGTTACAACAGCCAAAATGTGAAATTATCAACATACAGGATGACTCTGTGGGAAAATGGGTAAAATGTGATAAATACAATTCCACAAATACATAGTGAGTTCCAAGATAGCCTGGAACTACTAACCTAGATGAGACTCCCTTCTTCTCCCTCTTTTCTCTCTCTCTCTCTCTCTCTCTCTCTCTCTCTCTCTCTCTCTCTCTCTCACACACACACACACACACACAGTCTTTTGTAATTTGCTCATTTACTTGGAGAGCTTAGACTGAACCCAGGGCTTTTCATTTGCTACATAAACACCCTATCATTGAGCTAAATCCCCAACCCTTAATATATTACAGGTGTGTGGTGTGTGTGTGTATGTGTGTGTGTGTAATAAATGGCATCTAGCATCTGGTTGCAAAAATGCTTTATTATAATCATATTCATTGGTAAGTGACTCAGTACAAATTTTATATACATAAAGTGAACTTTGCCCATGAGGCTTAAATAACAGATGAAAATCATTTCAGCATCCACACCATTGAAGACCTTTTCAGAGGGCTGAGAACTCTCTGTACACTAGGTTTAGAATCCTCCCAATGGCTTCAACAGTCCCTTCATTTTACGGATAAAGAGTCTGTCTGACATTTAATGAAGCTGAGTTCCTTCCTCACTAGGCAGGTAGTGGAGAGGCCTGGCTTCCAGTTCCTGATTCCAGGCCTCACCACAGTTACCCCACCCCTACAACTAGGCCTAACTATTTCTTATGATACATACAAGAATTTCATGGTTATGGCTTATGACCACAACCAGTGTTACTGGGAGAGATTGTTACACTCTTCCCACTGTACTCACTGGGTTAGAGTGACAAGTGGGTTGTAAAGCATGTAAAGCATGTAAAGCAATCACTGTGACTCATCCAAGGAAGACAGAGAATTAAGCTAATGTTGGTGCATACCTGCCAACTGCTGAAAAGCTGATAAACAGCCCTCAAGAACCTGTGACCCAGAGATACTGAGCAGGTCATTGCTGGCTTCAAGGACCCAGCTTCCTAAGCTTGGCAGGCATCTGTGATCCAAGAAAGGCCAGGCTCCAAGATGGGCTGTTTACTGTCCATTGCTTTTCACAGAGGCATATCGAAGAGCTGAGCCTGATGGACTCTGAACAGTAGCTGGGTTTTTCTTTCCCTGGCAAAAAAATTAAACCTGCACCCGGGGATTTACACACTCTTTTGCTGATCTTGGTGTGAACTGTGCAGCTAAATCCTTGCACACAGTGCAAACTCTGTCCCCTGGGATGCTTCTTAGAATGCTGCTAAGAGCAAGGGAAAACACTAAGTCTTGTTGAAGTCAACATGAGTCAATCAGCCTCTCCAAAGTAATGAAAGAATTAGTTTCACACTGCAAAGGACAGTGGAGTCAGAAATGTTCTCTCTACTATTTTGAAAAGGAAGTGTCTTGGGGAGAGGATGCAGGTGCCTAAAACCCATTTTAATATCACTGATAATAGATAGTATACAGCTTGGGAGTTCTTGTTTTTTTAAAAGTTGGTTTGATATTTGAAAATTTTAACCTTCAGTGCTCTTTAGTGTTGGGAAGGTAAAATATTATGTGGCTCTTCTTCTTTTTTTTTTTTTTTTTTCGGTTTTTTGATAATCTCTTAGAAACAAATATATGATTTAAATAAATACCAAATGAGAAACTGTGGTGATTTGTTTTATATTTAATAAAATAAGCCTGGAATATCAGAGAATAGAATCACCCACAGTCAAGCCATGAGGGTCAGAGAGTGGTAACTCATGCCTTTAATCCCATCACTCCGGAAACAGAGATCTTTCTATATTTCTGAGTTCAAAGCCTAACAACCAAACAGTAGTAGCTCACACCTTTAATCCCACCTCTAGTATTATGACCCAGAGTTGAACTCAGAAATGAAGCACCTGGCTAGGGAAGATATTTAAGGCAGGAGGAGCAGAGATTCAGGCATTTTGTAGAAGTGACTTGCCAGGTGGAGGACCCTTGAAGATAGCTTTTACTCTGAACGAGAAGTTGGCTGGGTGAGAATCGACTGTGGTCTGTTTCCTCTCTCTGATATTCCAGCTTTTCTCCAATATCTGGCTTTCATTAAATTAAAATTTATGCAAAAAGAAACCACTTCAACTTTAAAAATTATTTATGTGTGGTGGTACGTGGCATGGAGGTCAGAGGACAATTTTCCTTTCAGGAGTGGATTCTGTCTTTTCACCTCCTTGAATTTCTTTGCATCTTCCTGCTACAAAATATACTTCAGATTAGCTGGCCTGTGAGCTTCTGGCAGCTTCTCCTGCCTCCCTGTCATATCTCTCCACAGGAGTGCTGGGGTTATCGGTGCCTGCCATGGGATCTTGCTTTTATGTTGGTTTGAAGGATAGACCTCAGAGCCTCACTCCTACCACTGAGCCATCTCCCTGGCTTCCACCAACTCAGTATTTAAAATCAGAATGAAGTAAGAGTCTTGGTTTAACTCAGCCTTAATTTTATTTTTTACTTGGACCTTCAGCTTTGTGCTTTTTTAATTACTACTCCCCACCAAGAGTTGCCCAAGAATCACCTGCTTGAAAAATCAGCAAGTCTCAGAGTTCACTGCTCAGGACTCCATTGTCCTTAAGGAAGTCAGATCAGAGAGCAAATTATTCCAACAAAACCTAAGGAAAATGGACACAATGTTGTTTTCAAAGACAAAGCATCCATCCCTGGTGATCAAAATCCAAAGAAGAAAGGTATGGACATTTGAAAAGTGGTTCTCAACCTGCTGACCATACCTGCTTCCCAAAAAGACCTGAGAGAGACAGTCTCTAATAGTCCATTTCTCCTCAGTTTACTGGATGTGGAAAGAAATGGTCTTGGGAACCAAGAGGTGGAGAAGCCACCATGCAAGAGACAGAGGAGCTGCTGTGTCACTGTCAGTCCCTGATGAGGCAAGCTGGGTGGGCAGGACCAGCCATTCTCCAACTAAAGCCCAGGTGAGGGAGTACCCCCTTGGGCTGGGGAGGCTAGCCTCTGAAAAGGAATCTGAAGAGAGCAGTGAGGATCCTGGCAGCACTTCCTGTGTCTCAGGAAGCACTTCCTCCTTCCCAGCCTTCTTTTCTCTGGCTACAGGAAGGAAGATACTGTCAGCCCCGAGGTTTCCTGTAGGGTAGTAATTTCTAAGGAGAATGTTTAAGAAGAGCTACAGGAGAATATAGAAAGCAGAAGCCAAGACAGAATTGCCCAAGTTGTACTTAAGCAAAGTGAAAATAAATATGTCAACCAAGGAGGGGGTGGGACCAACACTGTCCATAAAACAAAAGAAAACAAACCAAAAGACAAAAGATGACTCCCCCAGATTGCCTTGTGCTAAAGAAAAGAGTAATGAAAACACGATATTAATAAAACAAAAAGCATAAATACAAAATGCCAAAAAAGCAATTGCAAACAAATTAGAAGTATTACCAGTTACCAAATAAATTTTTAAAAAGAACACCTAAACACTGCTGGACACAGGTAACAGTTTAAAAATTAAAATAGAAACCAAAGAAGGTGTTCAGACCACGATGACACAAAAATATAATTACCGTTCCTGAAGTAGTACTCAACAGAAAATTAAACACTTTGGAAATACAGTGAAGAAATGTTTTTCTGAAGTGAAAAACAAAATCTCTTCTTGAAAGAGTAGATTACTTAGCCAAGATATTTCTTACATCAAACAATCAACATTGATTAAAGTATTTAACTTGAGAGATAAAGATTTTTCTGTTGCAGAAAATGCTAACCACACACAATTAGAAAAATGGGGTGGGGAGGAGCTTATTTTCCGACCACACACAATTAGAAAAATGGGGTGGGGAGAGCTTATTTTCCTCAAGACATGGTGAGCACACCTCTATACTTTGGTGGGAGGGAAGCATGACTAGATGATGTTGTAGGATGCCAAGAAGTCATGCAAACTGGAAGGCCAGAGACATACTTCTCTGAACAGAAGAAAATAAATAGAAGATAAAAGAAAGTTGGGAAAGGAGATATACCCATCCACAATAAACGCACACATTTCTGACAAAAATCTAGATACTCAAGAGAGTTTTTAAAAACATCTATTATTTCTAGCAACTTTTCCCAGATATTGTCAAGAATTAGATTTTCAAATTCTAAAGATCCCCCACCAATTTGGACAGGATTAAAAGACAGGAGCCATGGAAACATTGAAGGGGAAGGGAACAATACCAGGAACAAACTTCAAAAGGTTTAAATTCCTGAGCCCTACAGCATCATCAATAGTAAGAGCAGCAATAAAAAATCCCTGCCTGGAGAAATGGTACATGTCCATAATCTCAACACTCAGGAGGCCATTCATTCAAAGCCAACCTTGAGTACAGAGTAAAAGAGAAATAATTCTCCCCAAGGGAAGAATAAAAGTGAATAATTGCATAAGTACTGTGTGCGGACCCTGCTGTGTCCTGGGTGCTGGGGCAGGCAGTCTTCTTCATCCTTTCCCTTGATAGCAGCCCTGTGCCATGTAGTTTGTTTTGTTTGACTCAGACTCATTTTAGCTTCTTTTGCCACTGTGGTTTGTCAGACTAAAGAATGTACGGCTTGAAGCTAAATATTCTCAAGCAAATTGTTCTTTAAAATATACAGCCTTGTGTCAAGAGCCACAGACATGCCATAGAGCTAGGCTTCAGTTCTGTGATTCATTGTTGATGTTTCTCTGTGTACGATGTGTACAAGGAGGCACACATGCCTCACCATTTGAGTGGAGGCTGGAGGACGGCTCTGTGGACTCTCTCTTATTCTTCTCATGTAAAGGTTGGAACTCAGGTAGCAGATTTTCAGGGAAAGCCATCTCACTGACCCCCCAGTTTGTGGCAGCACATGGATCTGTTTAATCTTTATGCTTCTGTTCTTGCATGTTTAAGGTCAGAAAGCTCTGTTGAGATGCCTATTTGGATCACAATTAATTTAATATAGTAAACTTCAGACTAACACATGAATCATCATCTTATAACATTGAATTTGAAAATTCAAGAATAGTACATCTTTGTATTTATGCAAGTGTTCCTTTATACTTTTTGATGATACTTTAAAGTTTAAAATGATGGGGCTGGAGAAATGGCTCAGAGATTAAGAGAACTGGCTGTTTTTCCAGAGGTCCCATCAGTTCCCATCTGTAATGAGATCTGGTTGTAGTGGATTATGTGTTCCATTGTAAATAATTGCCTCGCCTATGGGTTTAATAAAAGCTGATTGGCCATAAGGCAGACAGGAAGTGTGGACAGGGCTACCAGGCTAAGAAAACTCTGAGTACAGGAAGAACAGAGACAGATGCCAAAGAGCTGCCAGAGACACGATGAGGAGATGGCAGCAGACACAGAAGAAAGAAGCTGAAATGCTGCTCTGAATAAAGGTACTGAGCTGTGAGGCTGAACAAGATGGGCTGAGTTCAGATGAAGGAGCTAGCAAGTTATATGCCTGGGCCCTAGGTCAATCAGTGTAAAAACAATACAAGTTTCTGTGTGATTCTATGGTACTGTGGGTCCGAACCTGGAGGCCAGGTCAGAAAGGCCGGCCAGAAACCTTATACAACATCTGGTGCCCTCTTCTGACATGCAAGCATGTCAGAATACTATATAAATAATAAAGTTTCAAATGATCTTCAAATAAATCTTGTACATATTTATTTTTTTTAAAAAAATCTTTCTGTTTTTATTTATTTTTCTTCTAGATTAGGAGTTCCTTGAGGTAAAATGGCTAATATCATTTTATTTTAAGCATGTTTGCATATTTACGTATAAAATAACAACAAAGTTTCCATACAACCATAATGGCTTCCTTAGGAGGGGCTTTTTTCTTACCTGTGAAGCATCTTATTTCATGGGGCTGGGTGATGAATTAGGGTTTGTAAATCTAGAGTTAGATTTAGGGAAGTAGTTAAATTACTTGCACATGAAGGAGAAGAAAAGGGCTGGAGAGAGGTGGTTCAGCATTAAGAGTAATCATTACTTTTACAGAGGATCCAGGTTATGTTCCCAGAACCCCCCACAGTGGCTCACAATTTGTAATTTCAATTAGGTGATCTGATGAATTCTTCTGACATCCTCTGACCACAGGCATGACCACAGTGCACAAACAGACATGTAGGCAAAAACTCACATATAAAATAAAATGATAAGTGTTTAAAAGGGGGGGGGTAAGGAAAAATTGGAGTTAGGAATTTGTAGATTAAGAATCAAGAAGAGAAATGATGTGGAGAAGCCTTGGATGGAGTGCAATCAATGGGAGATTTTGGAAGGTGACAGAGTAGAATGTGGGTGTTCACCCTTTCTTCAGCTTATATGGTATAACTTCTCTTCCTGACTTTCCAGGACATACAGACTCTTCTGTTAACTTAGTGTTGCTCATTATGCTGTGCTGGGGCAGGTTCTGGTGAGGCAATGAGGACTCATCCCTGATGATGCAGTGAGATGGTATGGGCAGAGAGCTCAGAGAAGATAAATCCTGGCTCCTGCGTGGACTCCATGAGTTTACCCTCTGCCAAACTGTTTAGACAGTCTTTACGGTCTAGGCACCTATGCATCTCCCACTGTGTAGAGTTTCCAACAGTTCTTAATATGGTATTAGAAAAGTGTAGACAAGAATACAGAAGACAGAATTGAGGCTGTGTATTTTCCATTTCCTGCCCAGCTGCACCCATCATCCGCCAAGCCAGACATGATTCCTATGTGTTTTGTTGACTGATTCAAGGTCTCTAGCCAAACATACTGACAAGGATGCTTTGACTTCCTAGCGGCACCATGGTCCAAGCCTCCCAAGAGAGGCTGTTCTGTTTGCCTAGATGTTCTACTGTATAGCTAGCAGCACTCCTGGGAACCCTCCTCTTTTGCCTGCTTCTGTTTCTGGAATCTTCATTACTCCCTTATACAATAGCCTTCTGACACACACACACACACACACACACACACACACACACACACACACACCACCAGGCTACACAATCTGTGATCCAACACTGTTGCTTTCCCCACCTGAGATTTATCATCCAAGGAATTAGATGTAAAATGGAACTCATTGGACCACTGAGGGGATTTTTGACAGCCTTGCAGGGGCGCCTCTTCTGTGAGATGTGGCCGTTCTGCTGTGATTCTCTCAACTAGTTCACAAATAATACTTATTGGATGTGAATCTCTTATAAGCTGGTCCTCTACAAGCCTCAGTTCCCTGCCTGGCATGTCTCTCATCAGCACACTCAAACCATCTTGCCACACCTTGCCAATGCTACTTCTGATATCCTCACTCATATATCCCCTCCTACTATGTTGAAGTGGGCCTTCCCTCACCTGACTAGATTTCTATCCCAGTCTTCTCACTGATTAATTTTGCCTCCAAGTTCTTGTCTTTCTAGGCTGACCTCTGTATTTTTAAAGTTCACAAACTATATTGCTGTCACAAAACAACATGTGGAACTGCTTATAGAAATGTCTATGATCCCTAGTAAACGAATCACCTGGTGTCTCTGGGCCAGCTTGGGCAGAGCACTAACATACTGTGCATCCACTAACCTCACAGGATGTAGTCAGGAGTTTCTCTGTCCCATCTGGCCAGGTCTGCAGCCATTCAGACTCAAATAATCACACAAAGGCTTATATTAATTGCAAGCTGTTGGGGCTATGGCTCAGGCTTATTACTTGCTAACTCGTATACTGTAAGTTAACCCATATTTCTGTTTAGCTACACGGCTTGGTACCTTTTGCTCGGTGTAGCATTCTCATTCCACTTCCTCTGCATCTCATTGTCATCTCTCTTCTTCTCTTCCACTTTCCAGAATTCCCCCAGTCTGCTTGCCCTACCTCTACTTCCTGTCTAGCTACTTGACCAATCAGCATTTTATTAAACAAATAGGAGTGACAAATATTTACAGTGTACAAGAGCATAGTCCCACGGCAATGGGGTGTTCAGGGCTCCCAGAATACTGTGTGTTAGCTCAGGCCATTTCTCCATGAGCACCAAAGACACCCTAGTCATTGGCTGTCAAGGGAAATGACTTCACTGAGCCTACTTAAGGCTAAAATGATGTATAGCTTTATGCTCCTAGCACCTCCCTACTTACACTTAAATGATGCTCCTCATAAGCCTACCTTACAACTTTGCTTACTGAGAAAAACAGCATACATGGCTTGTCTCTTAGGCTCAGACCAGAGTCACTTCATAGCTGTTCCTGTCGTTGATGGGTGTCCTGTGTTACTGGCATCCAGGATGCTGGAGTCTCCACTGCAATTGACAATTCATCTTCACCAATGGCTTCCTCTTGTCTCTCTTGAGGGACGCCAGTGCTGCCCCATCTGGTGACATGCCTCAGCTGCTCTCCATGACCTCATTTATGCTTTCAAAAATAGAGCCACCTGGGTGACTATTATGCATTATCATGTTTAGCTGCCAGTATGGGATGCAGCCTTGGACTCTGGTGAACCAGAGCATCTGTGTACTGCCTCTGAGGAAATACATTCAGAAGATTTCATTCCAATGATGCTAGTGTCTTCTTAGTCATAACTCATTTCTTGGTCCATCTATCCAGTGTTCATTGTCCCAAGTAAACCAAGTAAAGGGTTCACTTCAGCAGCTCTAGTCTTTTTAATCACAGCCCTAGCTGACCAGAACACAGACTGTTAATTAAAAATATCACTTAATGCCCCTGATAAACTCCTTTAAAAGGACTTTTAAATGTTCTGTCTGAAACTTCACAAGCCAACTCTCTGCCCTCTGCATTGCCTTCAGTGCTACTGCCAAGTGCTCACAATGGTCAAACAAACTCTAAACACTCTGTGGCTTTTCCAGCACAAAGTCTTTCCACAATCCTCCTCAAACCAGAGTCACATCTGTCATAGCAACAACTCACCCCTGCTACTGACTTTGGCATAGTTAAATTTCTATTGTAATAAAACACAATGAGAACTGTGTCCAGAGCAAACTCAGAGGTGAGAGAACCGCAGGTCCTGGTTTGCCTCACAGAGAATCCCTCTCTGGGGGCCGGTTTCATGCCCAGGGTATGGATCACAGACTCCAGGATAGATAACTGGCCCTAGGCTAAAACTGGGAGGTCCTTCCCCAGCTATTCCTAGCAGAAAAGACCTCCTTCAGCCTGGCCTTGCCTTCAGGGCAAACTACTTCATCACAGAGAGACAGACAGATGCTTTTGAAACTCAGACCTGTGTCCAGAGCAAAGTCAGAGACCATGCAGACCCCGTGTTAAGAGCAGACAGAAGACACATAAGCCCTCTAACCACAACTGACTAAGAGCTGACTTAAGTGTGAACAACTGAAACAATGGGCAGATGCCAGTACAAGAATACATACAACAATATAAAGAACAAAAAGGCCACACCAGAAGAAACTGGCAGCTCTACAACACCAAGACCTGAACAGAGCAATGAAGAGGAAACAGAAGAAGACAACATCAAAAACACCTTTATGAAGATTATAGAAGCCTTAAAAGAAGATATAAAAAATTCCCTTAAAGAGATAAAAGAAAATATAAACAAAAAATTGGAAAAGATGAACAAATCCTTGAAGGAAAACAAAGAAAACCAAGAAAAGACAAACCAACAAATGAAAGAAACATTCCAGGAACTAAAAATTGAAATAGAAGCAGTAAAAAAGGCACAAAGTGGGACAAAGGTAGAAATAGAAATTCTGAAGAAAAGAGCTGGAACTACATATAAAAGCATAACCAACAGAATCCAAGAGATGGAAGAGAGAATCTCTGGAGTGGAAGACTCAATAGTGGAAATAGATACATCAGTCAAAGAAAACACTAAAACCAAAAAAGCCATAACACAAGATGTTTAGGAAATTTGGGACACCATGACAAGTCCTAACCTGAGAATAATAGGAATAGAAGAAGGAGAAGAATTCCACCTGAAAGGCACAGATAATGTATTCAATAAAATCATAGAAGAAAACTTTCTCAACCTAAAGAAGGAAATGTGTATAAAGTTACAAGAAGCTTACAGAACACAAAATAAATTAACCCCCCCAAAAGTCTGCATGTCATATAATAATAAAGACACAAAACAAAGAAAAAACTTAAGAGCTGCAAAAGAAAAGGGCCAAATTACCTATAAAAGGAGACCCATCAGAATAACTCCTGACTATTCAATGGAAACAATGAAAGCAAGAAGGTCCTGGTCAGAAGTTACACAGACACTAAAAGAGCATGGCTGCCATCCCAGACTACTATACATAGCAAAACTATCAATCACCATAGATGGAGTACACAAGATATTTCATGACAAAATCAAACTTAAATAATACCTATCCACAAATCTGGCCCTTCAACAAGCATTAGAGGAAAAACTGCAGCCTAAAGATCCCAGATACACCAATAAAACTACAATCAATAATCCACAGAAGAAAAGCCCCAAAGAAAGGAAATATATACAAGCTACCACCAAAAATAACAGGAAATATCAATCAGTGGTCACTAATATTCCTTAATATCAATGGACAAAATTCATCTATGAAAAGACACAGCATAACACAATGGACACAAAAACAGAAACCATCCTTCTGCTACATACAAGAAACATACCTCAACCCCAAAGACAGACACAGGCTTAGAGTAAAGGGTTGGGAAAAAATTTTAAAATCAAATGGCCCCAAGAAAGAAGCTGGTGTTGCCATTCCAATATCTAACAAAGTAGACTTCAAACTAAAATCAATTAAACGAAGCCAGGATGGACATTACTTATTCATCTCAGAAAAAATTGATCAAGATGAGATTTCAACCCTGAATATTTATGCTCCTAATATAAGGGCACCTATGTATGTAAAAGAAACACTACTAAAGCTCAAACCCCACATCAATTCTCACACTCTAATCATGGGAAACTTTAATACCCCACTTTTACCCTTGGATAGGTCAACCAGACAGAGACTCAACAGAGAACTAAGGGGTCTGACAGAAGTTATGATGCAAATGGATTTAATAGATATTTACAGAAGCTTCCACCCAAACACAAAGAAATATACATATTTCTCAGCAACACATGGAACTTCCTCTAAAATTGATCATGTAATTGGTCATAAAATAAATATCAATAGATACAAAAATATGGAAATAATTCCTTGTATCATATCAGACCACCATGGTCTAAAGTTAGAGTTCAACAACATCAAAAATCACAGAAAGCCTACCAACTTATAGAAACTAAACGCCACTCAACTGAACCACCTCTCAGTCAAGGAAGAAATTAAGAAAGAATCAAAGGCTTCCTAGAGTTTAACGAAAATGAAACCACAACTTACCCAAACTCATGGGACACAATGAAAGCAGTCTTAAGAGGAAAACTGATAACACTAGATGCCTATATAAAAAATTCTAGAGAAGGCCCACACTAGAGAACTAACAGCACAGCTGAAAACCTTAGAACAATTAGAAGCAAACTCACTTAGAAGGAGTAGATGGCAGGAAATAATCAAACTTAGAGCTGAAATCAATGCAATGGAAACAAAAAGAACAATACAAAGAATCAATGAATCAAAGAGTTGGCTCTTTGCAAAAGTCAACAAGATAGATAAACTCTTATACAAACTAACCAAAAAGCAGAGAGAGAGTATCCAAATCAACAAAATTATAAATAAACAGGGGGACATAACAACAGACCCCCAGGAATTCCAGAGAGTTGTTAATTAAATACCTAAAAAGACCTATTACTTCAAAGAAAATTGAAGATGTCATTAAAAGACTTCCAGGTAAAAAAAATCTCAGGTCCAGATGGTTTCAGTGCAGAATTCTACCAGACATTCAAATAAGAACTAATACCAATAGTCCTCAAATTGTTTCATAGAGTAGAAACTGAAGGAATACTGTCAAACTCTTATGTGGCCACAATAACTCGAATACAAAAACCACTCAAAGACGCAAGAAAGAAAAAGAATTACAGACCAATTTCCCTCATGAATATTGATACAAAAGTTCTCAACAAAATCCAGGAAAACCGTATACAACAGCATATAAAAAATATCATCCACCATGATCAATTAGGCTTCATCTCAGAAATGCAGACATGGTTCAACATACCGAAAACTGTAAATGTCATTCATCATATAAACAAGCTGAAGGAGAAAAACCACATGATTCTTTCCTTAGACGCTGAAAGAGCCTTTGACAAAATCCAACACTACTTTATAATAAAAGTCCTGGAGAGGTTATGAATACAGGAAAAATATCTAAATATAATAGAGGTGATTTATAAGAAGCCAATAGCCAACATCAAACTAAATAGAGAAATTACTTAAAGCAATCCCACTAAAATTAGGAAGGAGACAAGGCTGTCCCCTCTCCCCTTATCTATTCAATATAGTTCTTGAGGTTTTAGCTAAAGAAATAAGAGAACAAAACAAGATTAAGGGGATACAAATTGGAAAAGAAGAAGTGAAACTATCTCTATTTGGAGATGATAAGATTGTATACATAAGTGACCCACAAAATTCTACCAGGGAACTTTTACAGCTGATAAACACCTTCAGCAATATAGCAGGATACAAGAATAACTGAAAGAAATCAGTAACCTTCTTATACACTAAAGATAAAAGGGCTGAAAAAGAAATAAGGGAGAAATAATAGCTGCAAATACCATTAAATACCTTGGAGTTACTATAACCAAGGAAGTAACAGATCTATTTGACAAAAACTTTAAATCACTGAAGAAAGAAATTGAAGAAGATATCATAAAATGGAATGATCTCTCATGTTCCTGGATAGCTATGATCAACATAGCAAAAATGGCAATCCTACCAAAAGCAATCTACAGATTCAATGCACTTCCCATCAAAATTCCAACACATTTTTTTACAGACATTGAAAGAACAATACTCAATTTCACTTGGAATAACAGGAAAGCCAGGATTGCCAAACAATTTTGCTCAACAAAAGAACTTCCAGAGGCATCACCATCCCTGACTTCAAATTATATCATAGAGCTACAGTAATAAAAACAGCCTGGTACTGGCATAAAAACAGACTTGTGGATCAATGGAATCAAACTGAAGATCCTGACATTAACCCAAAAACCTATGAACAACTGATCTTTGACAAAGAGACCCAAAATATTAAATAGAAAAAAGACAGTATCTTTAACAAATGTTGTTGGCATAGCTGGATGGTAGTGTGTAGAAAAATGCAAATAGATCCAAGCCTATTACCCTGCACAAAACTCAAATCCAAGTGGATCAAAGAACTCAACATAAACCCAGTCACACTGAACTTGATAGAAAAGAAAGTGGGAAATACCCTCTAACGAACTGGCACAAGTGACTCCTTCCTAAATATAACACCAGTGGCACAGACACTAAGAACAAAAATCAATACATGGGATCTCATGAAACTGAGAAGCTTGTGTAAAGTCAAGGACACTGTCAATAAGATAAAATGACAGCCTAGAGAATGGGAAAAGATTTTTACCAACCCTACAAGTGACAGAGGATTGATCTCTAAATTATATAGAGAACTCAAGAAACTAGAGCCCAAAACCTTGAATAACCCAATCAAAAAATGGGTTTCAGGGGGCTGGAGAGATGGCGCAGTGGTTAAGAGCACCATCTGCTCTTCCAAAGGACCCAGGTTCAATTCCCAGCACCCACATGGCAGCTCACAACTGTCTGTAATTTCAGCTCCAGGCAAACACCAAGGCAAATAAATAAATAAGTGTTTAAAAAAATGGGTTTCAGAATTAAAAAGGGAATTCTCAGCAGAAGAATTATGAATGGCTGAAAAGCTCTTGAAAAAGTACTCAACATCTTTAGCCATCAGAGAAATGCAAATCAAAACAGCTTTGAGACACCAGCTGACACCTGTCAGATTGGCTAAGATAAAAAACACAGATGACAGCTTATGGTGGAGAGGTTGCAGAGCAAGGGGAACACTCCTCCATTGTTGGTGGGAGTGTAAGCTTGTTCAGCCACTCTGGAATGCAGTATGGCAGTTTCTCAAAAAACTGGGAATCAATCTCCCCAAGGACCCAGCAATACCACTTCTGGGTGTATACTCTAAAGACACACATTCTCACTCCAAAGGCATTAGGTCAACTATGTTCATAGCAGCATTATTTGTAATAGCAAGAACCTGGAGACAACCTAGATGCCCCTCAACTGGAGAATGGATTAACAAACTGTGGTACATCTACACAATGGAGTACTACTCAGCAGTAAGAAAAAATGATATCTTAAAATTTGCAGGCAAATGGATGGATCTGGAGAAAATCCTTCTGCAGGAGGTCTCACAAACCCAGAAAGATAACCAGGGGATGTACTCACCCATTAGTAGACTCTAAACAAAAAAGTAAAAAGCAAAGCATGTCCAAGCTGCAAACCACAACCACTGAACATCTTGGGATCTGATACACCTTGGATTGACACCTTGGGTCCCACTCCCCCTAGAGGAACACCAGACTCAGTCTTGATGTTGGGGGGAGGAAACTGGATCTGCCAGGAGTGAATGCTGAACTAAGTCATATTGGGACATTGGGACCTTGGGACCTCCTGCTCTTGCTAGGGAGGAGAAAGGGAGATGTGGAGAAGAGAGAGAGACCTGAGGGGATGGGAGGGGAAGGGACCTTGAACAAGGATATACATGGATAGAAAATGTGACTTTATTCGTAATAATTAAAAAACGCAAAAATAAAAATAAAAATATAAAAAAGAAAAAGTGCTCAACATCTTTAGCCATCAGAGAAATGCAAATCAAACCAGTTTTGAGATACCATCTTACACCTGTCAGAATGGCTAAGATTAAAGACACAAACGACAGCCTATGCTAGAGAGGTTTCGGAGCAAGGGAACACTCCTCCATTGTTGGTGGGAGTGTCTGCTTGTTCAGCCATTCTTAAGTGCCGTGTGGTGATTTCTCTGAAAACTGGAAATCAATCTCCTGAAGGACCCAGCAATACTGCTATTTGTCATATACCCTAAAGATGCACATTTGTACCCCAAAGCATTAGCTCAACTATGATCAAAGCAACATTATTTGTAATAGCAAGAACCTGAAAACAACCTAGTTGTCCCTCAACTGAAGAATGGTCTAACAAACTGTGGTACATCTACACAATGGAGTACTACTCAGCACTAAGAAAAATGATATCCTAAAATTTGCCAGAAAATGGATTGATTTGGAGAATGTCCTCCTGAGCAAGGTATCACAAACCCAGAAAGATAAGCAGGGGATGTACTCACTCATTAGTGCATACCCAAGCTGCAAACCACAATCACTGAACAGTTTGCAATCTGAAGCAACTTCGACAGGCACCTTGAAGCCCATTCCTTCCAGAGGAACACCTAACTCGGTCTTGATATTCAGATGAGGTAGGGAGTTTTGCCTGGAGTGGATGCTGAGCTATGCCACCTTGGGTCCGTGGGACCTCCTGCCCTTGCAGGGGAGGACATAAGGAGATGGGTAGAAGAGAGAGTGACTGGGAGGTGAGGGAGGGGGAAGGGAGTATGAACAAGGGGATACATGGATAAAAATGAGACTTTATTCAAAAATAAATAAAACATCAAAATAAGGAAGAAAAAAAAAAGAAAAAGAACATAGTGGTTTGAAAAAATGGCTTCCAAAGGGAGTGGCTCCATGAGGAGGTGTGACTTTGTTGCAGTGGGTGTGTCCTTGGTGGAGAAAAATGTATCACTGTAGAATTTATTCTTTCTTTCACCTATAAACTTGAGGCACTTCAGAACACCAAGGGTTAGTGCTCACACATGCTGTCATTCCAGCTCTGTCTCTGCTGGTTCTTCTCTAAGGAGTTTGGGCATCTCACCATGCTGGGAAGCACTTTTTCATGAGGGGAGAATCAAAAAGACCTGGGTCTTAGCTGACTTTCCCTTCTGTAGCCCCAGGAACACAAGCACACTAATTACCAGTCAACTTGGGGTCAAAGAAGTTACCCGACTCAGCAAGGCTGCCATTTCCTCCTACACAAATCTTTCCAGTTTGTTGGCAGTGGTACCCAGGGGTGGCTGGAGAACTCTGATAACAGCTTGCTGGTTGCATTCCAGGACAGTAGCTCTGACTCCACTGAAGACTTGTCAGAAGGTGTAGAAATTTCTGACAAAGGAAGTTAATAATGGCCGCTCCGGAAACTTTGTCTCTTCTGAGGTGCCTTCACAACTATTTAAAGCATCACCTTGGAGCTAACTGAGATGCCAGAAAACAAAACAAACCCCATGAATGGAAATTGACAACCAGTCCATGGCCCACTTGAGGAGATATTATGTCTCTCACTTAAGGCATGTCAGAGAATGCACCCTAAACTAATGGTATGTGCTGTCCACCACAATGAAAATTGCACAGTCTTGTCTGCATCCCCTTGCAGGACTTTGCCCTTTTCTCATTTCTGGGAGCGTTCCCTAGCAACTTAACTACAAGAAGAAAAGATCCAAAATGGGTCACTGGCATGAACCATTGTGAATATCGTCATGTTAAAGTTCCCTGCTTACTATACAATATTAAAGTCATAAAATGTGAGTGAAGATATTGTGTGATTCTGTAAGTAAAGTTTTAGCATACTCAGACTGATTCCCAGATGTTCTTTCAAGGCCTTTCAAGCTTTGGATTTAATCACTTTGTCTAAGTACATCTACTTAATTATCTTATCTATGCTCTTTTCTAACATTGTCTAATAGAAATACAATGTGAGTCACATATATCATTGTGAAGTTTCTAATAATCAGAAATAAGTAAAATTAACTTAAATATGCATTAACTCTTCTATTCAAAATATTACTTTAACATGTAATATATACAAAACTGTATTAACCAGACATATTGCATCCTTTAAAACATTTTAATTAAAATAGAAATGCATTACTTTCCTCCGTTCTTTTCCTCCCTCAAGCTCCCCACAGCTTCTCTCCCTTAAATTCTCCCCATCCATGCCCCCACACTTTAGTTGATGGCTTATTTGTCTTTGATTGTTTTTACATGCACATACAAATGTCCATCTGTCTGTGTACACACACACAACCTGCTGAGTCAGTTTTTTGTTGGTAGTGTGCATATGGCTTCATGGCTGACCACTCTGCATTGGACAAGCAAAATGGAGGCTCACCCCAGCAGAAACAGCTGTCATTAGTTGTAGTTGTTTGTCTAGATGTGGGATCCTGAAAATTATCCCTTTTCCACATTAACATGTCTATTTATATTGCCATTGTCCTGGTCTTCTTTATGTAGCTGTTTCTATGAAAGATTGTTTCACAACAGATTTCTTGATGTTCTGGCTAAACAATTTTTCTGCTTCTTCAGTGTCCCTGAGCCATTGATGAAGGAGCCATGGACATGAATGTATTACCAAGGCTGGGTTTCCACTATCTGCTTCTCTATGTATTGTGTCCAACGTTGTTCTGTGCTGGTCTTCATTTTCCATAGGGGTGATAGCTACACTTATCTATAAAAGGTGACTCATATACAAAGAGGGTTCCTGGGCTGTATCTATAGAACTAGGTAGTGGGCTTGCCAGTCTTCTTTTTTTGTGATAAGTTTTTAAAATTTATTATGTGTCTGATGCATACAATAATTCTCAGCTGGAACTATTCACATTTCAAAGGTTCAGTCGCATCATTTGGAGAATGATTGCCTTACTGCATGGAACAGATCTATGTAAATAAGCTTCATGAAAAAACAAGAAAGTAAATAGTATTTTTTTTCCTTCTTTATTTTGTATTTATCAAAAAAACAGTAAAAAGAATTTAAAAATGCGGAAGAATTAACAATAACTATACAGAGGATAATAATCATAAGCATGGCTTATCAAGGGTGGAAATGCAAATAAGATTGCTACACATATATTTTCTTTGTGTTCAGCTTTCCCTCTGAATTTTTTTTTCCATCCCTGTAT
>PVIH01007126.1:0-103507 GCA_004025045.1 Sigmodon hispidus
TGGAATAGTCTCTTCTCCAGGTCCTGGGTTGCCCTGGCTCCCAGGTGCCCTCTTATTATCTGGTATTAGTTGTCATTGTCCTATACATGAAGAAGGGTACCATGTCTTCAGTGAGGTCACACTAGTGATGCAGAGCCACCTGGGGATGCTCAAGTGTTACCCAATAAAGCTGTGCTTACAGAAAAAAAAAAAAAAAAAAAAAAAAGAAAGTGAATTAGGTACAAATCTTTGAACTCATCAAGATATAATAAATTATGAAGTATTTTCTCTAAATTTGCCAAATGGAGAAGGACTGGACATTATGAGTGTAGTTCTTATTTGATAATTTTTTTTTAATTAATTTATTTTTATTTGCTTGTATGCATCTATGTGAAGGTGTCAGATCCCCAGAAACTGGAGGAATAGGCAGTAATGAGCTGCCATGTGGGTGCTGGGAGTTGAACCCAGGTCCTCTGGGAGAGCAGCCAATGCTTTCTCTCTCTCTTTTTAAAAAGATTCGTTTATTATATATACAGTGTTCTGTCTGAAGGCCAGAAGAGGGCCACCATGTGGATGCTGGGAACTGAACTCAGGACCTCTGGAAGAACAGCCAGTGCTCTTAACCTCTGATCCATCTCTCCAGCCCCAGTCAATGTTCTTAACCACTGAGCCATCTCTCCAGTCCTGGTAATTATTCTTTTTTTTTTTTTAAAAAAAAGAGATTTATTTTTAAAAAAAGATTTATTTATTATATATACAGTATTATGTCTGCTTGCACACCAGAAGAGGGCACCAAATCTCATTGCAGATGATTGTGAGCCACCATGTGGTTGCTGGGAATTGAACTCAGGACCTCTGGAAGAGTAGTCAATGCTCTTAACCACTGAGCTATTTCTCCAGCCCAATTATTCTTATTGTATATAGTTTTACTATGTTAGAGTTAAAACCTTCCCTTTTTGTTTAGATAATACCCAATAATTGGTGGGGATTTTTGTTGTTGTTGTTGGTGGGTTTTTTTGTTTGTTTGTTTTTTTGTTTTTTTCTTTTCTTGGTTATTTGAGACAGGGTTTTTTATGTAACAGCCCTGGTTGTTCTAGAATTCACTCCATAGACCAGGCTGGCCTTGAACTCACAGAGTTCTGCCTGCCTCTGCCTTCTCAGTGCTGAGATTAAAAGACCTGTGCCACCACTGCCTCACCTGATAATTGTTCTTAGTGAACATAGTTTTACTCTGGTCAAGTTAAAACTTTTTTTTTTATTATTATTTAGACAAAAAGGAGAGACTGTGGGGCTGGAGAGATGGCTCAGAGGTTAAGAACACCAACTACTCTTCCAGAGGTCCTGAGTTCAATTCCCAGCAACCACATGGTGGCTCACAGCCATCTATCTTGAGATCTGGTGCCCTTTTCTGGCACATAGGCATAGTGGAGGCAGAATGTTGTATACATAATAAATAAATCTTTTTTAAAATAAAGGGGGGGACTGCTTAGAATAATCTTTTTTGTACACTGGAAGATGTGTCATTGCCCAGGTACCTTCTGATTGGTTTAATAAAGAGCTGAATGGCCAATAGCTAGGCAGGAAGAGGTTAGGCAGGACTTCCGGGCAAAGAGAAAGGAGACGAATCTAGGCATGCAGAAGAGAAGCCAGGAGACACGGAGTAAACAGGAGGTGCAAGTCTCCATGTCATTTTGTATGAGCAGGTGGCCCAAAGAAAAATATATCTAAACAGAGTGGTCTCTAGTTAACTATTCTTCTGCTTCATCTATCCCAGAGTTGGAATAGTTAGAGCAACCAGGACCAAACATTGCCTCCTTTCACAATCAATGATCCTGCCATAACTTCAGTTCTTTTTTGTTTTTGCTTTTGTTAAAAAAAAAAAAAACTTTATTTATTTGTTTATTTGCCTTGGTGTCTGCCTGAAACTGGGAACTGGAAATATAGACAGTTGTGAGCTGCCATGTGGGTGCTGGGAATTGAACCCTGGTCCTCTGGAAGAATAGTCAGTGCTCTTAACCACTGAGCGATCTCTCCAGCCCCTTCAGTTCTTTTTTTTTTTTAAAAAAAAAAAAACTTTATTTATTTATTTGCCTTGGTGTTTTGCCTGGAACTGGAACTACAGACAGTTGTTAGCTGCCATGTGGGTGCTGGGAATCGAACCCGGGTCCTCTGGAAGAGCAGACGGTGCTCTTAACCACTGAGCCATCTCTCCAGCCCCGCCCCTTCAGTTCTTATCTATAGACTTGACACTATCCTGAACTCTGGATGACCATCTTCTTTATTTTTTATTATTTATTTTTATATATATATAATATACTAAATATATTATTTATACATAGTATAGAAACATAATATAAAATATAACATTAGTATAATAATATACAAATATCATATAGCATGTATGCAATATATAATAAAATATATATTTATTTATTTGTTAATATAGAATATATATGTTATGGGATACCTTTTGGTACACTGTGAAGATGTGTCTTTGTCAAGGCACCTTCTGAATGGATTAATAAAGAGCTAATAGGTAATAGCCAGACAAAAAGAAGTTAGGTGGAAAAGCCAAATTGACAGGATGCTGAGAAGAAAAGGGCAGTGTCAAGGAGAGTCACCAGCCAGACACAAGGGAAGCAGGAGATGAATATGCTCTGCTAAAAAAAGATACCTCCATGTGGTAGAGCATAGGAAAGAAATATGGGTTTAAGATGTAAGAGCTAGGGCTGAAGAGATGGCTCAGTGGTTAAGAGCACCGTCTGCTCTTCCAGAGGACCCGGGTTCGATTCCCAGCACCCACATGGCAGCTAACAACTGTCTGTAATTCCAGTTCCAGGCAAACACCAAGGCAAATAAATAAATAAAGTTTAAAAAAAAAAAAAAGATGTAAGAGCTAGCTAGTAAAAGCCTAAGCTATCAGCCAAGTATTTATAATTAATAATAAGTCTCTGTGTGGTTATTTGGGAGCTGGGTAGTGAGACAGAGAAACAATGCCTACATATATACAATATTTAAGTATATTTTTATAAATTATATTTATATGTCATATATATGCATAATGTGTATGTGTATATGTGTGTGGTTTTATGAGACAGGGTCTCTTTATGTAGTAGTGGCTGTTTTGGAGAACTCTGTATAGACCAGGCTGGCCTGGAAGTCACAGAGATCTGCCTCCTTAGTGCTGGGATTAAGGTGTGCCCCATCACTTCAAGATTGTTTTTATTATTTTAAATTGCATGGTAAGGGCAAGTGCCTATGAATATTGGTACTCTTGGAGGCCAGAGGCATTGGATCCCCTGAAGATGAGTTACAGGCAGTTGTAAGCTGTAGTGGACAGTAGGTACTTTTTTATAAAAAAATATTTTATTTTTATTTTATGTGAATTGATATTTTGCCTGCATGTATGACTGTGTAAGGGTATCAGATCTTGGAATTACAGACAGTTGTTAGCTGCCATGTGGATGCTGGGAATCGAACTCAGGTCCTCTGAAAGAACAGTCAGTGCTCTTAACCTCTGAGCCATCTCTCCAGCCCCAGTAGGTACTTTTAATTTGACCTAGGGACATGGCCTCTTGGCTAGCAAAGATTGGCTAGCCAACATTACCTATTGGCTTTAGGTCCCAGTGTTTGGGGCATGGCTGGAGGCCCAGTTTAAGATGGGGAAGCACATATGCCCCCACCTCTTTTTTTTTTAACTTTGCTTTTTTCTTGTGTTCTTAGATGAAGGACCTGTCCCACTAAGTGAAGCCGTGTGAACCAGTCTAGCTTTTCCAGGAGCCACAGGACTGTTGGATTCTTGTGTCAGTGAGTGCTCCCTCTAGTCCCCTTAATAAATTTTCCTTCTTCCTTATCAGTTGTCAGTGATTATTACTTATGATAATAACTGGTGCCCAATGTGAGCAGATTCCAAACATCCACGTAGCATAAAAATAGATATGATAAGATAAAAGGTAGATCATTAAATCTACTTTAAAAAACAACTACTTGTTTTAAATACTTTACATTAATATAGATTTTAGTTTATTACTACAAATTTAAAGTTAATCTTGTTATACTATATATATTTCTACTCTTATTTAAGATATTATGTTTATTCATTTAAAATTAAATGTATAATTAAGAAATATAGATTAATATTCATCTATGATCAAACTTATAGTCACATTAGATTTTTAAGATATATAAAGATATTTCTTTTTTTTTTAACTTTATTTATTTATTTATTTGCCTTGGTGTTTGCCTGGAACTGGAACTACAGACAGTTGTTAGCTGCCATGTGGGTGCTGGGAATCGAACCCAGGTCCTCTGGAAGAGCAGACGGTGCTCTTAACCGCTGAGCCATCTCTCCAGCCCCAAAGATATTTCAATTAGATAACTAATATTCAAATAATTCAAAGACATACAAAATATAAAGTGTTTTAAAAACTTAGACTTGGGCTGGAGAGATGGCTCAGCAGTTTAGGAACACTGGCTGCTCTTCTAGAGGTCCTGAGTTCAGTTCCCAGCATCCACATGGTGGCTCACAACCATCTATGATGACATCTGGTACCTTCTTCTGCATACTGTATACATAATAAATTTTTTAAAAAAACTTAGACTTTTCTAAACAGTGAGACATGTCTGCTCACAGCACCAATCTACTTCAAGAAAATGATGGACATCAAAAAACCCCTCCATATAGAGTTTACTTTCTTTGTGACAAAAGTAAAGCCACTAGACCTGCTTGACAGTATGCTTTATAAACTAGACATATAAGACCCATAAAAAATGACCACTAGACTTTGTCCAGACAAGCCAAGATGGTCTTTCAAGTTCTTGCTTCACAGAAAAAATTGCAAGACATTCTACAAAACACACACACATACACATAAAAAAAACAACAGAAACAGAAACGAAACCCTTTAAGTGACTCCACAGGCAGCCAGATGGCTCTGTCATCTTTAAAATTTGGAAGTTGCTTGCAATATGCTTCCTGTTTACTCAGGTAATATTATATCCTTCTAGGGTCTTTGATGGAGTTGAAGACTAGATATAATTACAGTTTTCCTTAGCCATATTAAAAGGTAAATTAGATATAAAAGTTTAGCTTCACAAAAATAAGATAGATGGTAAAATATTTTCTTTAATTTTACTAAATACAAATAGACTAGACATTATAACTATAATTCTTACTTGATAACTGTTTTATTATACATAATTTTTTTTAAACTTTATTTATTTATTTATTTGCCTGGAACTGGAACTACAGACAGTTGTTAGCTGCCATGTGGGTGCTGGGAATCAAACCCGGGTCCTCTGGAAGAGCAGATGGTGCTCTTAACCGCTGAGCCATCTCTCCAGCCCCTATCATACATAATTTTACTATGTTAAAATAAAAACTTTCCTTTTTAATTAGACAATAAAGAAATGTGAGATGTCTTTCTTTTTTTAAAAAAAAAAAAAAAACAAAAAAACCCTTTATTTATTTATTTTATTTGCCTTGGTGTTTGCCTGGAACTGGGAACTGGAACTACAGACAGTTGTGAGCTGCCATGTGGGTGCTTGGGATTGAACTCAGGACCTCTGGAAGAACAGTCAATGCTCTTAACCGCTGAGCCATCTCTCCAGCCCGAGATGTCTTTCTGTACGCTGTGAATATACTTTATTGCCATTTGTTAATAAAGAAGCTGTTCTGGCCTATGGCAAGGCAGCTTAGAGGAAAGGGAGAAATTAAAGAATAGATTATGGAGGAGGCCGGAGTCAGGCAGATGCTGAATGCTGTTGTCCAGGAAGCAAGATGTAATGGAACACAGGTAAAGCCACAGAACACATGGCAATACACAGATTAACATGTGGCAATACATAGATTAATAAAATGGGCTGAGTGAACCTGAGCCACAGGCCAAACGGCTTATAATTAATGTAAGTCCCTAATAATTATTTTATAAATGGCTGCAGGACTACGGGTGGTAGAGATTTTGTCCTTCGGCCCAGAAGAGACAGAAAAACTTCAGGTTACAGTAAGCTACACATAATAGATGCTAGGAAGCAAACTTGGCTGCTCTGCAAATGTTCTTGGTTCCTGGGCCACTTTCCAACCCCTCCCTGCTTTTCTAACTTACAACCTTAGGTAGTCAACAAGTCTTTCCAGCTTACTCTTGTGGAGCCAAACTTAGGGTTCAGCCAAGAAATGACCACTGTACTTGAAGCATCCTTGCTTGGCTCCAACTAGGCCATAGTCATTGCATAATCAAGCTGTTTGTGGGCTATGTTCCTAGCACACAACACATGCTCAACATGCTAAATATATTGGTAATGTACCTTCTACACAGCTTCCAAAAAAGGCTCTGAGTTCCTGACTGGCTTAGAAGAGGAGAAAAAAGACAGAGGTGAAGCAGGTCAGCTAGGGGTCAGAGAAATAGAGTATCCAATGGGTAGGCACTCAATGGGCAGGTGCACTCTGGGCAAAGGCTGGAGGGGGAAATAAACCCAGAGGCTAATACTGTTGGTTTTGCACGTGAGATCAGACACGCACGCACACACTACCAAGGCCACTCAGTAGAGTTTCAAGTACAGGAGCAGAAAGGCAGAAGAGAGAAGAGACAGACTGCCCCATGACATCTCTTTTTTATTTATTTATTTGCCTTGGTGTTTGCCTGGAACTGGAACTACAAACAGTTGTTAGCTGCCATGTGGGTGCTGGGAATCGAACCCTGGTCCTCTGGAAGAGCAGTCAGTGCTCTTAACCTCTGATCCATCTCTCCAGCTCCGACATCTCTTTTTAAGAGAAAGAATGGGCATGGATTTACATAGCCATGCCTAGGGGCGTGCTCTCTGTACTTGGTGTGTTCTGCCAGTGCCATGTTGACTTTACCATGTGACCACCACATGCCAGGAATTCTTATCTCACACAAGTGCCAGGAACACTTACAAATATCAATTCAGTTTTGTTCTCTTCCCTGGGTGAGAATGCAGCCTCCATAGTTCCCAGCACTTTCTCACACAGACCTATGCTTCTAGATCCCCTATGGATGATGGGGCTTCCAAAACCAGGACTTCCAAAGTCAGTTAGTGGTCATAGCTGAGCCCATTTGGATGTTAATCACTTTTTCCTAAACCCTAGACTCTGCAGGCCACCTCTCCTCAGAGCCTTCCTGGAGTCACTGAGTGGACAAACTCTAATGCAAATAGCAGTTCACCCCGAACACAAAAGGCAAAGGCCCAGAACAGAGCAATCAGTCTGGCCTAGGCATCAAGGAAGGTTGTTTTACTTGAAGAAAAGTAGTTTTCCAAGACAAAAAAGGGTGGGTTAGTGCTCCAGCACCCAGGAAGCTAAAGAATTACAGCAGAAGGGTCCAGAGAGCAAGGTGGGATGGAGTAGGTGAGGGTGGGGCAGACAGTCTGAAAAGCTTTGCTTTAACAACTCCTTGGTGCACACCTTTAATCCCAACATCCAAGAGGCAGAGATGGGTGGGTCTCTGTGAGTTCAAAGCCAACCTGGTTTACAGAGTAAATTCCAGAAGAGTAGGAATTAAAAAAACCCAACCAAATAACCAAACAACAGCAAAGCCCTCAGTGGTAAAGAACACAGGCTGTTCTTGAAGAGGAGCTGGCCTCAGATGCCAGCAGCCACATGGCAGCTCCCAACTGCCTGTAACTCCCTCACCTTATAGGAGACTCAAGGCCTAGTTATGATCTCTGTGGGTACCACATAAACACATGGTGCAGAAATGCATGCAGGCAAAACATCAATACACACAAAATAAAATAATGCAGAAAGCTATCTAAAACTTAAAATACCAACCTGTGTTTTGGCTCATGGCTGGCCAAGTTTCTGAGATTGAATGACTACTGAGTGCTTAGTCATAAACAGGACACATAGTCTAGCCCCTCCAAGCTCAGGGAACATGAAGCAGGAAGGATGACAGGAAGGCTATAAAACACTGTCTGCTGTAGCTGTGCTACTCATGACTTACAACAGCTACACTTGCTTGCACATGACCTTCAAAAGGCAGAGAATCTTTCGACATTCATAGTGGGAAGGGCTTACAGTCCCCACCTGGTCCAGGGGAGCTAATAGCAGTTGAGGGCTGTTAGGAGGGAATTCCTTGTCTCCAGTGATGTACCACTGTTGGTCACTAATATTCCAGTAGATAGCTCCCTATCTATGCTGGTGGTTCTGGTTAATGGTAGAGGGTCAAAAAAACAAAACAAAATAAAAAGGCATGAAAGTGGAACAGGACTTGGTGGGAGGAGGGGAGGGGTGGGTACAGGGATGCGGGTTAGCAGGATGCATTATACACGTGTAAATTCTGAAGCCAGCGGGAAACGCTTGGCTGGCAGAGTCAAGGCATTCTCTCTCTGTCCCGGTTATTGTCCATGGATATACTTATGCCCTCACCCCTTACCAGGCTTCTCAAAAAGATTAAGGTCAAAGAGTCAGCCCGCCCTCTGGTGGTATTAAGTGATTATGCAACGATGCAGAGAAGAGGAACTTTTGTGGGCTGGCTGGGAGACATTGGGTTAGCTGGAAGCAGCTGAGGGCAAAAAACGATCCTTTAGTTAGATCTTGTTCTATCGCAGGATTTTTTTTTTTTTTTCTGGTCAAAAAGAGAAGAGGATGCTTTCTCAGCACTCTTGTTAGCATAAAAATTGCACCGCCATCCTCCCAAACCCACCCATGTGAGACAGTGACAAACTCTATCTCTTCACAGAACCTGTGTGCACTCCCCTGAAACATGCTCCCTTCTTCCTAGAGTGCAATTTGGGACAGTATTTACTTACTACCCCTGTTCGGTACCCAACTCCTTTCATTCATTTATCGATCATCGTAGAAACAAGCAGAGGAGTGGACTGACTGTGGCTGGAGTCTTCACCAGCACAGAAATCTCTGACTGCATAGGGATCCCTGGTCCAGTAGGAGACACTTAGAGAGCTTAAAATATTGAGGAAGAGCAGAAGTAATCTGGGAGCAAAAGCCACAAAGCAAGGCCCCTTGGTCCAAAGGAACTTAGCAACACTGGCATAGGAAGCAGACGCAGGGGCTGGAGAGTGCCCAGTAGTTTAGAGCACTTGGTGCTCTTGCTGAGGAACCCCGTTCAGTTCCCAGCACCCACCAGTGACTCACAGTCCTGGATCACTCCAGTTCCAGGGGATCTGACACATTCTTACCTCTGTAAGCGTCAGGCATGCATATAGTGTACACACACACACACTACTCACACACATTAAATTAAAAAATAAAAAAGAGGGACTGAAGAGATGACTCAGTAGTTAAGAGCATTGGCTGCTCTTCCAGAGGTCCAAGGTTCAATTCTCTGCACCCACATGGCAGCTCACAATTGTAACTCCAGTTCCAGGGCTTTAGACACCCTCACACAGACATACATGTGGGTAATGCACACAAATAAACAAATAGACAAGAGTCTCACTATTACAGCCCTTGGTTGGTGCGGAACTCACTCTGTAGACCAGGCTGGTCTCAGACTCAGAGATTTGCCTGCCTCTGCCCCCCATCCCCCTGCCTCTCCCTGCCTGCCTCTGCCCCCCCTGCCTGCCTCTGCTCCCCCCTGCCTGCTGAGATTGAAGAGATGTGTTACCATGCCTGGCTGCTTGCTTTCTTCCTTTCTTCTCCTTCTTTTAAATATATAATTTATTTTCATTTTATGTTTTCTCTATTTATAAACAGTATTATAAGGAAGGGTAAAAAGTTCAAAATTATTTACTAAATGATAGTGTGACCTAGGACCCATCATTGTTTGATTTGTTTGCTTGAGACAGGGTTTCTCTTTGTAGGCTGACCTGGGGCTAGCCTTGACAGGGCTAGCCTTGAACGCACAGAGATCCACCTGTCTCTACTGAGATTTAGGCATGTGCTACCACACTTGGCTATAAATATATTTTTGTTTGTTTTGTTTTGTTTTCCAGACGGGTTTTCTCTGTGTAGTCCTGGTTTTTCTATAGCTCACTCTGTAGACAAAACTGGAATCAAACTCAAAGATCCTCCTGCCTCTGCCTCCCGAGCACTGGGATCAAAGGCACCATCACTGGCTAAATAATTAAAAAAAAAAAAACTTTATTTATTTGCCTTGGTGTTTGCCTGGAACTGGAACTACAGACAGTTGTTAGCTGCCATGTGGGTGCTAGGAATCGAACCCGGGTCCTCTGGAAGAGCAGACGGTGCTCTTAACCGCTGAGCCATCTCTCCAGCTCCCTGGCTAAATAATTTTAAAAATTATCTTTTGTAGCTCAGGGTGGCCTGGAACTCCTGTGTTAGCGTCTTGGGTGTGGTGATTGCAAGCCCACATTCAGCTGGCAAGCTTAACCACCGAGCCATCTCTCCAGCTCTCAGCTTTTAATCTTATTGGCTTTGTTTGGTTTATGACCTGGAACTTGAAAAATAGACCAGGCTAGCTTGGATCTTTGCAGTCATCCCCCAGCCTCTGCATTTTGAGTGCAAAGGGACTTGTGGCTGGGGTTCCCAAGCCGTTGAGAAGTGAAGACAGGAAAATCGGATTTAATAGATCATTCTCTGCTATTTATGGGTACACGAGAGTCAGTCTCATAAAGCGAGACAGCTGTGATAAGGTGGCTTGCTTGAGTTCCATACCCACGACCGTGGAAGGAAAGGACCAATTCATACTAGCCTCTGACCTCCACAAGAGCGCTGTGGCATGCACGTGCCTACACTCCAGCACAAAGAAATGTGATAAAACAAATAAAAGACAAAGACATTGAGGGTCTGGAGTAGTTTTATTATGGGAATGGCCGGATGAGCGCACCAGAGCTGAAAGGAGCCACCACTCTGTCGGTACTGAGCTTCTCCTAGTGGGTATCCGGGCATTGCTGCTCTTTTCCAGTGGGCTTAGGACAGCCGGGGAGCCCACAGTCAAAGGAGAATCGGCAGGCCAAGTCCACAGCTGGCAGGTTGTGGGTAGATACTGTCCCGGGAGCACTGCTGCAGCTGTGTAAGGACGCTGAGGCTCTGCCCCACTGAACAGGAGCCTGTAGCGTAGCAGGACGAGAGGTAGGGAGTGGCCGGTAAAAATACTAGTGGGAAGGGAGTGTCCTACCGGAAAGTCTAAACTGACGCAGGCGCACTCCGGAACGGGCGGGGCTTCACCTCAAGGTTTCACTGGGTCCTTAAGCAAATATTTGACATTCCAGGCTTATCGTCGGGGGCGGGGCCTAGAAGGCTGGCTCCTAGTGGGCAGGGATAGGGATCCTATAGGTTTATAGGTATAGATATCCATATAGGTGGATAGAAATTGTAGGGTTCGCCCAGCAATCACCTTTCACTATATCTGGTCATTTTGTTCCTGCGCTATTGTGTGGGAAAACCTGGGAGGCGCGCTATCCACTGTAGGTTCCCAGTTTCTTTACTTCTTCCTTGGGCATGAGTTGGAGTTGCACTCAGGTTGTGGGCTGCCCGCTTTTCTAAACACATGAGGTTCTTCTTCAGCCTTGGTTTTGGCATGCTGCATCTCTTAAGTCCCACGGCAGGCTGAAGCTCTTTCCTCCAGCCAGATTATTAGCTACAGTTGAGTAGAAGGAAAACTATCCCTCGCACAGCGCGTCCTGAAAACAATAAGGGAATCTCACCAAACTTCATGGGGCAAATGGGACTAGTGTGGTCTGAGTTGGGATGCAGATTTTGTAGCCTGCCCGCCCACACATACACAACTCACCGCTATCCGGTACCTGTCAGAGTGCTTTTAATCTCCAGATCGGACCGTCTATCATCTAAGAAAGACGAAAACAGGCAGGCAACCCCCAACTGGGGTAGGTAGGCTGAGTCTCCAGGCCCTGACCATTTATCTAGCTTAGTCTCACTTAGGATGCAGCTCTCCAGGGATTGAGGAAAGGTGCTCCTTTCCCGGCATCAAGGCCTGGGTCCTCGCGTCCACAGTGACTGTGCTTTGCACTGCCCGCACTCTGCCGGCTCTAACACCTGTATGGACATGTTCTTCCCTATGATCTCTAGTGACCGCCCACAGCTCTAAGAACCCTTGATCTTTGCCGCCCTCCCTTTCCCCAGCCAATCTCTCCCACCGGCTTCCAGTGGATACGTGGTAGCGCTCCCTGTCGGCTTTTGACTCTTTGTGACTTCCATTAACCTCCGAGCCCGACACCGTGACCCCCTACAGCCCCTAGATTGGCTCCTGGTGATTTCCATGGGTTCTGTGTGACCCTCGCGGAATGGAAAAGGCCTCGGATCCTGAATATTCTCTTGCGGAGGGCTCATTGCCTGTTGGAGAAGAAGCAGGATGCAGGAGAGGTTCGTTTCAGGAGTCCCGAAGGACCGCACCAAGAGGCGGGATTCCAGCCGCCGAGCGCACGCAGAGCTAAAGTGAGACCTCGCCTCCTGGGCAGGGTTCTGGCCCTCCCCCGAGGTTTCCTGGGCCGCCCGGATCACGTGGCCCTCGGGGCCGCAGGTAACTCGCCGGAGTTGGCTGGGACGAGCAGCCGCGCCGCCCAGCCCCAAAGGGCACTGCGGGCGGGTCTCGGCAGCTCCCACTGCTACAGCCCGGCCGCAGGTGCCACCCCCAAAACACCGGATCCCGCCCAAGCTCGTTTGTCTGCCGTCTGTCTGTGGGTGCGTGCGTGCGCCTCGTCGGTCCGCGTGTGTGTGTGGCCGAGCGCCCCCTTCCTCCGCGGCCATGACTCCACCGCCACCTCCGCCCCCACCCCCGGGCCCAGATCCCGCAGTAGACTCCGCCACAGACCCCTGCCCAGGACCCCAGTCGCTCGTCGTTTTGTTTGGAGCCACTGCTGGTGCCCTGGGGCCGGACCTAGGCTCGGACGAGACCGACTTAATCCTCCTAGTTTGGCAAGTGGTGGAGCCGCACAGCCGACAGGTAGGGTGGGAAAAGGCGGCGGGGGCCCCCCAGGACGCCCCAAGGCCGGTGAGGCTCAGCGGCTCATCGGGCTACCCCTGCTGCCCTTAGGTGGGGACGCTGCACAAGTCGCTGGTTCGCGCAGAGGCGGCTGCACTGAGTTCCCAGTGCCGCGAGGCGAGCGGCCTCAGCGCAGACAGCCTAGCGCGGGCGGAGTCCCTGGACAAGGTGCTGCAGCAGGTGAGCGTGGGGGCCCGCGTGGGTGGGGAGACGCTACCTCGCCGGGGAGTGGGGAGGCAGGAGGCGAAGCCGGGACCGCCGCCACCCACTGTACGGACAGTAAATAGGACAGGGTCTTGTTGGAAACTTTTGAGTGACTGCCGCGTGCTAGGCCGTTTCCAGAAGCACTTTACTTTCCAACCTTTACAGGCACCCTCTGACAATAGCGGCCGAGGGATCCACCCCAGAGGCCCCTCCGTCTGCTCCCTCCCCCGCTAGCAGAGGAAGGAGGTCCAGACAACTCAGAAATAGGGTCAAGGGGCTCAAGCTTGGCCCTAGATCACTGGTCCCTACTGCCTGCCCTCTTGGGAGCGGCTGGAGCGGGGGCGTGGGGCGGTGTCTGCCTCAGGGGCAGACGCCGCCAGGTGAGGGCTGCTGGTTTAGGCCTGTCCCAGCCGACTGGCCAGGCGTGGGTGCTCTCAACCTGGGGGCTACCTACCCTACCCGCTGAGCGTCAAGGCCTAGGGGCGTGACCCCCTTCTCCGGGTCAGGTGGGAATCAGTCTCTGCTATTTTCCCTGCGGGCCTTGCTGCGCTCACCCTATGACCGAGTTGTAATGAGCCTAAGTCCTTAAGAAGCATAGATTCTTTCCGCCTCCAACTCTGTGGTTCTTAGTGAGGAAACAAAGATGCTGAATCTGAGCATGTTATAGAAGGGCTGCAGGCCCAACCTACTGCTCACCTGGGAGGGTGCTGTAGAAAATCTGGGTGCCTTTCTGTCAGCCTTAGGCTGAAGTGTCACAGAATTGGCAGAGGAAAGGCAGGAGCGTCCTGGGAAGCCTTCAGAGAGCCACCCCCTCTGGTGAGCAAACAGTTCAGTGCCAGTTGGTCGATAGGGTGTGGGTCAAAGCTCAGGCTGCAGCTAGTGTCCAAGTATGAAGCTCTGTCCTTGGTGTTTCTCCCGTTCCTGGGTTGGTCAGACCAAGGGGCGGGGCCGCCATTGACCGTGAGCTTTCTGGCCCAGGGGCAGGTGTGAGCCTCCCCCACCTGTCTGAGGTTGGTGCCTGGTCCAGGACAGGTTTAACCTGCTTTGCCCCTCCCCTCTCCACCTGCTTGCCTCACTTCACCAGGTGTTTGCTCTGGCCCAACTCCAGACTCCTGGAGTGTTTGATGGGGGCTTGGGTTATGTGTGACTAGGTTCTCATTTGGCCTAGAGGAGGTGACAGTGGACTAGGGCAAGGGTGGGGATTAGGAGCCAGGGATATAGAGCAGGGCCTTCTACTTCCCAGGCAGGGTAGGGCTGAACATCCTGCTGAACCAGCTTTGCAGCCTGAGTCCCATCCTCCTCCTCCCCTCAGTTTCAGCTGTCTAGCTGTGAATCTATGTCTGAGTCTCCACTCCCTGTCCCCAGTTCTCACAGCTGGTGAGCAGGGATGTGGCTCTGCTGGGCGGAGGCCCGTATGTGCTCTGCACCGATGGGCAGCAGCTGTTGCGACAGGTTCTGCACCCTGAGGCCTCCAGGAAGGTATGCTATGGGAAGGCACATGGGTGGTTAGGTTTGCAAGATTCCTGTTGTAGGGATGGGCAGGACACCTTAGTTCACTTCTTCATCCCTACTCCCATGTGCTCCCAGAACCTGGTACTGCCGGACACCTTCTTCTCCTTCTACGACCTTCGCAGAGAGTTCCATATGCAGCACCCAAGCACCTGCCCCACCAGGGACCTCACAGTGGGCACCATGGCACAGGGTACATGGAACCCAGCAGAATTAAAGCGGAGGGGTGGCTAATCTGTCCAAGCATGTGCACGCTGCTGTATGGGTTATATGAATGTAGGCAAGTCTATGTTTTTGGACTAGTGCTTTAGGGTACCCATGTCTGCTTTTATGCTGGGTTACATTTGGAATGTGGGCACGTCTGTGTTTAGTCTGAGGACCTGTAGGTGCATGTATGAGCTGGGCTATAGGTAGTGTTTGCTAGGATTCTGTGGGTATTTGAGGATGATGCGGAATATATGAACATGGACCCTAGTTGTCATTTTTCTGCCTGTAGACTTGGGACTAGAAACAGATGCAACAGAAGATGATTTTGGGGTCTGGGAAGTTAAGACTATGGTAGCTGTTATTCTCCACCTACTTGACGGGCCCAATGGTGAGAATCTTGCACAACTTGTCACCTACTATGAGGGTTGGGTAAATGCCTATTTCCGAGTCCTTTTGCAGACTTGTGACCTTCTCTAAGAGAACACAAGGTGGAAACCCCTCTATCACCTCCTCAATTCCCTCACCTGTCCTATTTTTGCAGAGCTTGGTGGGGAGACTTCCTCCACCAGACCCTGCTGACTGACCCCCATGCCATCTTCTCTCAGGTCAGTTGTTTTCGAAGCCAGAGGTGGTAAAGCAGAAATATGAAACGGGGCCTTGGTGAGTGTGGGAGCAGGGGAGGGGGTGATAACATCTGGACAGCTCTGATCCTATGCCCTGCCCCCACAGCAGCAAGGCTGATGTGGTGGACAATGAGACTGTAGTACGGGCCCGTGGGTTGCCCTGGCAGTCATCAGACCAGGATGTGGCTCGATTCTTCAAAGGGCTCAACATTGCCAGGTGGGTGTGGCAGGATGGGAGGGGTAAGAGGGCAAGTCTACCCAGGAGGCACTAACAACACTGGCTCCACAGGGGTGGTGTAGCACTCTGTCTCAACGCCCAGGGCCGCAGAAATGGTGAGGCCCTCATCCGATTCGTGGACAGCGAGCAGCGGGACCTAGCGCTGCAGAGACACAAGCATCACATGGGTGTCCGCTATATTGAGGTGGGGCTTTGGGCTAGAAGTGGAGTAGGGCAAAGCTGAGTAAGGACTGAGACCTATGGGCTGCTTTCTATCCCACAGGTATATAAAGCCACAGGGGAGGAATTTGTAAAGATCGCAGGGGGTAAGTGAGCCACAGAAGGCCCTAGTTCTATTGTCTTGATCCATACTCATTCCCCACCATGCTTTGCCTCTTGGGTCCCTGAGGGGGAATGTTACAAGGACTAAGTCTGCAAGTGACTCCTGTTCTTGCGACCCAGGCACATCACTAGAGGTGGCCCGTTTCCTGTCACAGGAAGATCAAGTGATCCTGAGGCTGCGGGGACTCCCTTTTTCGGCTGGGCCAACAGATGTTCTAGGCTTTCTGGGGCCAGAATGCCCAGTGACTGGAGGTGCTGATGGGCTGCTCTTTGTGCGCCACCCTGATGGCAGGCCAACTGGAGATGCCTTTGCTCTCTTTGCCTGTGAGGAACAGGCACAGGCTGCTCTGCGCAGGCACAAAGGCATGCTGGGCAAGCGATACATTGAACTCTTTAGGAGCACTGCAGCTGAGGTGCAGCAGGTGAGCACTCAAGGCCTACATCCCAGTGTGCTGCTTCTTCAGGGTGTGCCTTGGGTCCCTATGCGGCCTGATAAGCCCGTTGCCTTTCTTACTAGGTCCTGAACCGCTATGCAACCAGTCCACTCCTTCCCACAATGACTGCTCCGCTGCTGCCCATTCCCTTCCCACTGGCAGGAGGGACTGGGAGGGACTGTGTACGCCTTCGAGGCCTGCCCTACACTGCCACCATTGAAGACATTCTAAGTTTCCTAGGAGAAGCAGCAACTGACATTCGGCCTCATGGTGTGCATATGGTGCTCAACCAGCAGGTCAGAACAGGAAGGGCGCCCACTCAGGGTAGGAAAGGGTATGTTAGGAATAAGGCATTTTTATATATGGCGAACTGCTTACAAGGTACTGTGCACAGGGCCGGCCTTCTGGTGATGCCTTCATCCAGATGATGTCATCGGAGCGTGCTCTGGCTGCTGCCCAGCGTTGCCACAAGAAGGTGATGAAAGAACGCTATGTGGAAGTAGTTCCTTGTTCCACAGAGGAGATGAGCCGTGTGCTGATGGGGGGTTCCTTGAGCCGCAGTGGCATGTCCCCTCCACCCTGCAAACTGCCCTGTGAGTACTTCATGGGCTAGAGGAGGAGGCATGTGGGAGCCAAGGGTTTCAAGCCACCACTTCCCATTCTAGTTGCTATCTAAGGAAATAGCGTGCTCTATAAGTGTGCTCTTTCTTGGTCTCTAGGCCTCTCACCGCCTACCTATGCCACCTTTCAAGCCACCCCAGCCCTCATTCCCACAGAGACGACAGCACTCTATCCTTCGTCTGCACTGCTTCCAGCTGCCAGGGTACCTGCTGCCCCTGCTCCTCTTGCCTACTACCCAGGGCCAGCCACTCAACTGTACATGAACTATACAGCCTACTACCCCAGGTACCTTGCTACTAGGACTGCCTCACAGACCTGCTGTCACCATCTAGAAGGGTCCTGATGCATTTCTGTTCCAGATAATCCAAGATGGGTTAGAAATCAGACTTCATTTTGAGATAGCAAGGGAGTTACAGGTGTGGGCTGACAGATCAGAGATAGCATTGTAGAGGCAGAGGGTTCAGAAGAAAGAAAAAAATCAAACACAAGGTAGAGGTGCAGGAGAAGATGGTTGTCTTGATCTAGGCTACAGGTAAGATGTGTGACTAAATTCCTGTTTCTCCCGCCATAGTCCCCCAGTCTCTCCCACTACTGTGGGCTACCTCACCACACCTGCTACTGCCTTGGCCTCTACTCCCACCTCAATGTTGTCACAGCCAGGAGCCCTGGTCAGAATGCAGGGGGTTCCATACACGGCTGGTATGAAGGATCTCCTCAGTGTCTTCCAAGCCTACCAGGTGAGATTGTGTAGTTGGGAGGGCCTGAGGACCGAGCTGAACCTGGAGATCCCTTTCCTAAATCTGTGTCACTTCTGCAGCTGGCCCCTGACGACTACACTACTCTGATGCCTGTTGGAGACTCGCCTCGCACTGTGTTACAAACTCCCAAGGAGTGGGTGTGTTTGTAGAAGAGGAAATCAGGAAGCAGACTGAGCTGATGTCCTCAGCTAACATGCCTTTCCTGAGTCCAGAGCACCCTCAATCCAGTAGCTTCTTTCTGGCTTGTCAAAGCTCTCAAAGGCACCTGGAAAAGATCAAGCTCAGCACCATTCTCCTTCCTCCCATGTACCCTTGTTTCTCTGCCTGCTTACCATAAAGATCATAAAGATGATGGCTACTTTTTAGGCAGGACTGGGGTTGTGATGAGGCTGCTCTATTCCTGATGGTGTGACACACAAGAAGCCTTTGATTTGTCCTTGGCCCTTAAATACTGGGGTTGAAGGGTGCACAGCACGCTCGTGTCAATATTTATGCTCTTGGGAGAATCAAGAGTTCACCTGAGCCTGAGACCCAAACTCTCTACTCTCCCTATCCTTCCGGGAGGCAGGAAGGCAGCAAGTCAGTTCCCACCACCCTCAGGATATCTGGACTCAGAAACAAAGTGCCAGAGGTGTCTTCAAAAAAGTCCCCTCCAGCCAGACCCAAGGAGCTTTGGATGAAAAACCACCAGATGGCTGTGATGGTTCATGCCTATAACCCAGCACTTAAGAGGTCTACATAGCCAATTCTAGTCTAGCGAAGGCTGCATCACCCCATACTACAAACTACAAGACCCCCAAGCTATCCTCGAATGTGCTGCTGCAATGCCCCAGAGAACACCAGAGGGCAGGCAGCACTTGCAAACTCAGCTTGAATTTAAAGGAGAATTCAATGTTTTCTTGCAAGACCTTGGAAGACCATTTGTCCAGACCCCAGCAAACATCGTGGCATGTCCTTTGCAACCATTAAAGGATGCAGAACTCATCCCAGAAGGAATTTTGAACTCTCATCTTCTCTGTAAAGTGAAAGTTCCTGGTCAAGTGGACTTTTAAGAAGCCACAGAGCCCTCAACTCTGACCCAAAGGGTTCCACACCAGCCCCAGATGGAGAAAAACTAAATTTCAAGGATACTGTTGATCTGTCACTGTTTATTATTTCAGCACTGTAACTGAGGAGGAGCCTGAACTGCTGGCTCGTCTTCCCTTTGTGTTTGTGTAAGGAGCACTGCACTCCTACAAAAGATTTTAAAATACAAAATGTACAAGAAAACACAATTCCAAGTGCTGTAAACATAACTGAGAACCAATTTCTTCACCTAAACATCCGTTCTATAAAACACATGGTTTCAATGTGAGCCCATCTGAGCATTAAAGATGACCATGTGTTCTACATATTTTAAAAATGGGCCTCTCAGCTAGGCCCAGCAGATGTCTGGTGATACTGGCTGGTCCTGGGTGGTGGTGGTGGGTTGTACCCAGGGCAGCAGCACCACATGTCAACCCAAACATCTTTTAATGTTTTCAGCCATGTTTCTCACTTCTCTAGTAAACAGAAGGCTGCTCCTTCATTCCTCAACCCAAGGTCTAGTACAGGTGAGAGGAAAGGGTGTGTGCTAGCAAATGCCCAGTTGCTTAGTGCTGCTATTAGAAATCAATTTGCATAGTCCAATGGATGTGTGCTTTATCATCACTATTTTGCACAAAAAAATTAAGTATCTACAAAGCCAAAAAATATGACTCTTACACAAAAGCTTATACAAAGCTAATATAAAACCGTTACATAGAATACAAAGCTCTATTTTAAAATCTAACCTGTTTTAAATAGGAAAGCATTTCTAATGCTACAGGCATCAAGGTATTTAAAAGGCATCAAGATTTGGTGCATAGCAACTCTGGATCATAGAGGCTTTTATTCTTGAAGGCAGCAAAGCAGCACCCCCAAGAGGTCTTGCAATGACCCCACATGAGGCAGCTGCCCCAGGCGAAAGAGGGTGGAAGCAAATTTGGCTAAGTTTCTACAAGTTCACCTGAGAGGCCAAATGCCCTGTAGACGAAGCTGTGGGCTACCAACCATGGGTCCTAAAGCAAATCTCACTGTCCATACTCACTGATACAAAACTCACTTTCAGAGAAATTTGGGAAATTTCCAGCTCTAAGAGTGACCAGAGCAATTTGCTGATAGACTGGTTTCTAACTAGTTTGAGGGGAGAAATTTTAAGTATCATGTTACAAACAAACACATTTCCCTCATCCTGAATCAATATCCTACCCTACCCTGCTCACTAGAGGTGGTAGGCAACAGGCCAGACCCTGCTTAGGCCTTATGTATCTTTAGTAGAGAAAGCTCTATCATCAAGGTCACAATCCCCTAGAGTAACAAAGTCTTTAACCAGTGCAGCACAGTATCTCACCTGTGGGCACTCAATTTGCTTCCTGAATAAATGAAAGGACATTATTTCTTTTGAAAACATACAGTAAAATTCAGAGACTTTAAAAGGAAAAGGTAAAGGCAGGGTCTGGGAACAGTACCCAACTAGAGTACCTCCTTTGGTAGACAGCAGGCTGGAGTTTCTGTTGGCCCCTGCCTTGGACATAAGCCTCACCAGCAGCAGCACCAGGGTGTCTTTGGTGTGGAAGGTCAGGTCTATGACACCACCTCATTTTTGGATGTGCCTCAAAGCCTTTTGGAGAAAAGGCTGGTTTTTAGTTCATACAGTCAGGATACCATGGGACAGAATCATTGTAGGCTGTAAACAGAATAGGAGCTAAGTCTTCCATGCCAATTGTGAATCTTAAAGCCTGCCTACCTGGAGTCTTGCATTTTCTCTGCCTCTCCTAGTACATAGTTCATTCATACTTAGCTCCCAACACTGCTGGTTTAACTTCAAGAGTTAAAACTGCAAAGCCCAAACTATCAGGAGATTGGTTTCAAAGACTACAGACTCAAGGCAGATATTCCCACTTGAAAAGTTAGGTAGAAAATACCCAAGCTAAAATCCTACCTTTGAAATTCACCTTATAAATGACCATTTTACCCAAGGTCCTGAGGGAAGAAAACAGCTTGAACATGGAGCTATTGGAGAGACTGCCTGATGACTATCTAAGTTACAAAAAACAAAACAAAACAAAACACTATGCTCTGGAATGTATTCATATTCCAACACTTCAATGATGGAATGGTCTCTTCTTGATTTAACTAACGTTGTACTTTTTATAAAGAATATGAGCTACATTTGGCTTTATTTCCTATGAAATCTATGAAAGGCTTCAGGATGCATGCTAAGTTTTTGAGGTGTAAGTGGGGCTTAGGATGATTTTTTTTTTTGTCTGCCTCTGGAAGGTTTTATCAAAATGTCTTATTTTAAAAATATCAAATGACCAGAAAGCAGTACAAATTACTAATCCTAGCTATGCAACCAGGTCACCTGCAAGAGCAGCACCTCTCAAACAGAGTCTGCTGCATTCACACTCAAAGCACCCATCATATAAAAGTATCCTATTTAAATATTTAAAAAAAGAAAAAGCAAAGCTCATTTTGCCATAGCTTAAACAGCTTGTGCTGTTCCTGTTCTTTTACAAACTCTGCCCATGGCTTGAGGTGTAGGAATGCTGCTTTTCCCATACTGAGTCCAGCTCCTGGAACAGCTCCTGAAGTCTGGCTGGAAACCCAAGGTCCGAGAGAAGCACGCAGTGGGCACAAAGTTGCAGTGAGCACTGTTAGAGCCCATCCGATCTTCCTAAATCTGGGGTCTCAGGTCGAAGAACAGGAACATCTCTGCTCACTTCTGGGCCTTGGGAAACAGAAATCTGGGACATGTCTCTCCCAATTATCTCGTTCACTGAAAAAAGAAAAAGAAGAGTAGTTAGTAGCTTCAAAGGAATATGAGGTTTTCTTCTTAGACATTTTCCTTCCACTGGCTTTAAGTAAAGGTAAAGGCTGCACTTGAAGCTTACTCCAGAGCTGAATGGCATAAAGATAAAAGTGGCTTCAGATCCACCCCCTCCCCAAATTCTGTTTGGATTTTTAAAAGTAATGGCCAAGAACAGAAAATATTTTGTTAAAATTTATTTTATTTTATGTATATGTTTGTCTGCATGTATGCCTTCACATCATGAGCTTTCATTCCTGGTGCCTTAGAGGTCAAAAAAGCACACGATCCTTTCAAATTGGGGCTATGGGTGGCTGTGAGCCACCATGTGGGAATGGGAATCAAACCCTGATCCCCAGCAAGAGCAGCAAGTACTTTTTTTGTTGTTTTTCGAATCAGAGTACAGGGTTCCTTTGCATGGCCCAGGCTGGCCCTGAACCCAGAGATCTGCCTCTGCCTCCCAGGCCCTGGGACTAAAGGCATGCACCACTACCTCAGGCTTTGCAGCAAGTGCTCTTAACTGCTGAGTCGTCTCCAAACTGGAAACATTTTTTTTTTTTTTTTTTAAAGATTTAGTTATTTATTATGTATACAGAATACAGAAGAGGGCACTAGATGTCATCATAGATGGTTGTGAGCCACCACGTGGTTGCTGGGAATCAAACTCAGGACCTCTGAGAGAACAGTCAGTGCTCTTAACCTCTGAGCCACCTCTCCAGCCCAGAAACATTCCATTCCATTTATGAATGAATATTGGAATGAATAATTCCAAACATCCTCATTCCAAAGTCTCATGCTCTAAGCAGAGCTAATAGGTACCTTAAAAAAAAAAAATGTTCAAGAGTAAATTCAGTTCCAGGTGGTCCAATGCCTTGACCTCTTCTGACCTCTGAGAGCACTAGGCATGTCTGTGGTACACAGGCATACATGCAGGCAAAACATTCATACACATAGAATTTTTAAAAAATCTTTAAAAAGTAAATGTTGACCTCATTCTAATTTTTCCCTACTTTAAATTCTTCTAAAGTTTTCCCTTTTGGTTTTCCACAGTGCCATCTAAGAATATAAAGTGAAAGAAAATGTTTTAGCTAGAGTAAACTACCAAGCTATAGGGGCTACTTTGTTGTCTTGTCCTAATACATGTACGCTTCCTTTAGTATGAAGGGGCATTTGTATATATGTGGCCCTTTCTAATTACAGGCTCTTGATTTTTCTAAAGTGCCCACTAGCTCAGAAAGCACAGTGGTCTGTGAGACAAATGTTAAGAACTTCTATCTAAAAGAAAAAAAAAAAAAGTAAAGCTGGGTATGGTGGCTCACACCTGTAATCCCCAGCACTCAGGAACTCAACCTTGGCTACATATATGTATACTGAGCCCCAGGCCAGGCTGGGCTAAGAGTAACACACTGTCCTTTCCTAGAAAGAAACAAAAAGAGAGGAACCAACAAGAAAAGAGAAAAGAAGCTAGAATTATAGGTATCTACTATCATACCTACCTAGCCTTTCTGTTTTTTCAAATAAAGATTCCTTTCATGGGGCTGAAGAGATGGTTTAGCTGCTCTCAAAGAGGACCCAAGCATGGTTTCTAGCACTTGCACGACAGCTCACAACTGTCTGTAATTCCAGTTCCAGGTGATCCAATGCCCTTTTCTGGCTTCCCCAGGCATGCACATAGTGTACATACACACATGCAGGCAAAATACACACACATAAAACAAAACCATCTAAAACATTTAAAAATTCCATTTGTGTATGTGTGTACAGGTGGATTTAAAAAATAATTCTATATAATTTCCCTATAAAGATAACTATTACAACTGGGCTGTGGGGGCACACACATCTTTAATCCCAGCACTCCAGAGGCAGGGGCAGGTAGATCTCTTTGAGTTTAAGGCCAGCCTAATTTACAGAGTGAGTTCCATCCAGGACAGCCAGGGCTACACAGAGAAATTTTGTCTTGAAAAACCAAAAAGTCTCTGGGGCTTCTTAGCCACCTGCCTATAGAAAGATCTGTCTCTAAGGTGGAGAATGATAGAGCAGGATACTTGTTGTACTCTGGTCTCCATACATAGTTCATTCAGCACACACATATTCATTTATACTTAAAATAAAAAAAAAAGTCCATTAATAGTTGTAATAAGAAATTCTTGCAAAAATAGTCTTGAATAGCCAGATATCTGTTATGTAGCCTAAGCTGGCCTGCAGCCTGCCTCCTGAGTGCTGGAATTTATAAGGATGTGCCACCATACTCAGATGCATCTTCAATTTTCACTTCATTTTTAATGTTATATATTCATCACTTGTTTACATCACAGTTCACAAAGTATATGAGATGCTTTATATGTTCTGGCTAATTTCAGATAAAAGAAAAGAAATGCTTATATCCTAATACACTATTTTCATTTTTGGGAGAGAGGTGGTTAAGACAGGGATGTAGCCTTGGCTGTGTAGACCTGGTTGTCCTGGAACTCTGAGAAGACCAGGCTAACCTTAAAATCAGAGATCCACCCCCTTCACCACACACCGCTGGGATTTTATTTTATTTTATTTTATTTTAAAAGATAGGTCTCTATTCCTGGCCGTCCTGGAACTTTTTTATCTAGATCAAACTGGCCTAGAACCCAGACATACTCTACTGCCTCTGTCTCCTGAATGCTAGAATTAAAGGTGTGCGTTACTATGCCCACCTCCTCTTTTTATTAATTTATTTATTGAGACAGGGTCTCATTATGTAGACCAGGCTGACCTTGAATTCAGATATTCACCAGCCTCCACCTCAAAGGCATGTGATACCATGTCTGGCCATTTTCTTCCCTATAAAGAGTAAAGTAAACTAAAAGCCCAAAGTAGAGAGTCAACAGTCCTTTACTAGTACCAACAGATTATGTATGTCACAGCATCTGGCCCACTTTGAGCAGCTACAATCCTTAACTCCCAACTCCAGAATTTGTCTGTGCCAGCACAACAGAATTAAAAACCGTCAGATTTTTCTGCTGTTACCAAAGTAACGAAGCAGTAATGACAACAACAATTTTTTTTAAGGAAATGTTTAAATTAGTATTGCAATGAGAAGTCCTACACAGTAGAATAGGCTGTTATGTAGCAATAGGCCTCTCCTTTATTTCACATGCACAAGGATTCAAAATTGTATTTCACAAGCATTGGCCTGGCAAACAACAACAAAACCTCCTCAAAACCAAATGAAGAGGAACAAGGTAACCAAGGTACATCTTTTGTATATTGATAAGTATACAAAAACTCAGGAGACCTTCCATTTGGTCTGTTTTTGAGAAAGGGTCTGTGTAGTCCTACCTCCTATCAGGAGCTACCTTCTTCTTTTCTTCTTCCCTGCTTCTAGCCAAGATGGTGTTAAGGATTGACTCAAGGAGCCTTCCATCTTTGTAGTGGATTTTGGGTCCAACTAACACTTTATTTAGGAAGGCTAGGCATGGTGGTGCACACCTTTAATCCTAGCAGAAGCAGAGACTGGTAGACCTCTGTGAGTTCTAGGCTAGCCTGATCTATGTAGTGTGTTCCAGTGTGACTAAAGTTATATACTAGTATACAAGGGGAGTTTTAGGATAGCCAGGGATACATATAAAGACCTTGTCTCAAACAAACAAACAAACAAGAAATGAAACCCATTCTCTATTTATATTTACTTCTTGAAGCTACAATAAAGAGTCACCAGAGCTCATACCCACCCCCACCTCCCTCCACAATTAAAAGCATAATTATATCTTGCCTGGATAACTAATTTTATAGTTTTTTTCATAAGATGGAAGCTACATACAACAGTCACTTTCTCATTTTTTACTTGAAGAAATTTAGAAATAAAGGGATGGTGTATAAATGATTTTAAATGAATAAGAAATTGAGTATTACTTTATAATAAGTAATTTATTATTTTATAAATATTTACTACCCAATAGCAGTTTTGCTAAGATTGATTTTTAGATTATCTGGTAAATTATAAGAATAACATCAAAATTAAATGCATGAAATACTGAATTTACAGCAAGAATATCTGCCAGTACTTGGGAGATCAAAGTGGAAAGATTAGGAGTTCAAGGATAGCTTGGGCTACCACGAGACCCTGACTCAAAATTTTTTTAACTTACTAAAGTCTGATATACCTTCTCAAGCTAAAAATAGAAATAAGTTCTCAAATATTGAGCAGATATCTGGACTTTTCTGCTGTATCTATACTTTGTTTGTTTGAGACAAGGTCTTATTGTGTAGCCCTAGCTGTCCTGGAACTAAATATGTAGACCAGGCTGACACCTAATTTACAGAGATCTGCCTGCCTCTACTTCCCAACTGCTGATTAAAGGTTTATACCCAACACCCAGCACAACACATTCTTTGCTAGTAATTAAAGTTTAGTTAGCCAGTTTCAGACTTCCCCTTTATAGCTAGTGAAACTTCTCCATTGTACTGTGAGCATAAAGGGAGGGCATATCGTCCTCATCACCTGCTTGGCTTCCCTCTTTGTCCCTGTCACCCACTTCTAGTAGTGGACTAAGATTAAGTGGGAGAAAGAGAAACAACAAATCCAAAAGATCTTAATCTCTAAACTAACTACCAGGAGATCTGAGGGAAACGTCTGTTGTAATTAGTCCATTATAATTTAGGCCCTGAATTATGCTAGTTTAGCAAATATTAACAAAAATAAAGGCCAAGTTTTGTCAGCCTCCTTATATGTTTTTCTACACAAGGTCTATTTAGCCCTGGCTGTCCAAGAACTTGCTATGTAGACCAGGCTGACTTAGAACTCATACAGATCTGCTTTCTGCCTCCAGAGTGGTGGGATCAAAGTTGTGTGCCACCATGTTCTGCATTATGTAAGTAGCTTAAACAGATACTCAGACAAAGTTTTCTCAATATTTTTAGTTTTCATTCTTTCTCTTTTGTTATTTGAGACAGGCTCTCCTACAACCCTATGTAGCCTCAACTTGCTGTGCAGCTGATCCTTCTGCCTCTACCTTTCAAATACTTTTTTTTTCCCGAGACATAGTTTTGCCCTGTTGCTAATTCCTGAACTCAGACAGTCTTCCTGCCTCATCCCCCAAACAACTAGAACTGTAAGTGTAGGCCTATCCCAGACCCATAGTTGGTCAGTTCTCACAGTGGAGTTCTCTTCTTACCTATTAGACACTCAAGTTCATGTTTATACTTCAGCCATGCTCCAGTCCTAATATAAATTTTTAACTTACCCACCCTCTGCCCTTGCAACCCCCTCTAAAATAAAATAAAATTTTGGAAAAAAAGAAGGAAAAATCAAATCAATCTTGTCCTGGAAGCTGTAGAGTGACACAGTGAGTCACACAGTAAGCCCTTTTGTCCATATAGCTTTTTTTTTTTTTTTTTTTTTTTTTTTTTTTTTTTTTTTTTTTTTTTTTTTTTTTTAATTATATATACAGTGTGCTGCCTGCATGTTTTGCCTGCAATCCACAAGAGGGCATCAGATCTCATTATGGAGTTGGAGTTGTGAGCCACCATGTGTTGCTGGGGATTGAACTCAGGACCTCTGGAACAGCAGACACATGAGTTAAAAACACTAGCTTAACCAGAGGTCCTGAGTGAGTTCAATTCTCAGCAATCATATGGTGGCTCACAATCATTTGTAATGAAATTTGGTGTCCTCTTCTGGCCCGCAGACATACATGCAGGCAGAACACAGTATACATAATAACCTCTTATGTACAATGTTAAATAGGGCTTCTAAAAAAAAAAGTGTTTACTCTGAAGCTGAGACAACACTACGTAAGTATTTGAAAGAAATTGAAATTGGCTTGTACCCTTTCCTATCATCAAGCACTGAAATTTGAGAAATAAATACTTCTTTTCAATTTGGGTTAAGGCACAAGACTAAGAAGTCTCCCCACACCCCTACTGGAGCACACTCAGAGCTCCTACATGCTAGACAAACACTCTATAACTAAGCCACATTCTTGGCCCCATAGAAGAATCAATTTATTTTTTACTAGTCTTGTCTACAGATGGCCCAACAATATGGGTACTCTTTGAGCTAAACTTGAGCGCTAAAGTTATAAATCATTATTACTCATCCTGATACAGGCACTTCTAATCCTTTGCAAGACCTTACTCTCTTATATTCTTTACTTTCCATTAATCAGTATCATCTCCCCTCCTGGTAGGTCAGCATCTTAAAAAAAAAAAAAAAAAAAAAAAAAAAAAAAGTAAATAAAACATTAGATCTCACATCCCCCTCAGATATTCTTCCAGTTTAACTTTTTTTTTTTTAAATTATATCCTCTATGAGTGTTTCCCTCCAGGGGTATCTGTGTACATGTGTCATGTGTGGTGCCTGGTACCTGAGAGGTCAGAACAGGATTACAGATGGTTGTGAACCATTATGTGGGTACAGGTAATTGAACTCAGGACCTCTGGAAGGGCAACAGATGCTCTTAACTGTTGAGCCATTTTTCCAGACCACAGCTTAGCATCTGAAAGAGTTTTGCCTTTTTCTGTTTTACCTTCTATTAACTATATACACATACTTAAAAAAGACATAATTAGTGATGAACATCATTACTGATAAACTGTTGCTCTACATATAGGAGGAACATTGGGTTACACACTACAGCTGGAGCTCTGTAGACCAAGCTAACCTTGAACTCACAGAGGTCCATCCACTTACCTCTGCCTTCCAAGTGCTGGCTGGGTTAAAAAATACACACCAACCATTCCTAACACAAAATTATTTTAAGTCCTCTAGCTATACCTCTTTAGAGTTTTCCATACTGGACTAGCTAATTTTATGTCAATTTAATACAAATTAGAGTCATCTGAGAGATTGCTCTATTTTCTCATTTGAGAAAATGCTTCATAACATCAGGCTGCAGGCAAGCCTATAGGGCATTTTTATAATAGTAAATGATATGGGAGGGCCCAGTTCATAAAGGTAGTGCCACCCCAGGGCTGGTGGTCCTGCATTCTATAGGAAGAAGACTGAAAAAGCCACAGGGAGCAAACCAGCAAGCAGCTTTCCTCCATGGCTTCTGTTATCAGCTTCTGCCTTCAGCCAGGTTCTTGTCCTGCTTAAGCTTCTGTCTGCCCTCACTGAACTATTGTATGGAACTGTGTGTAATAAGTTTCTGGCCTGGCCTTTCTGGCCTAGCCCAGAGGTTTGGACCCTCAGCCCCACATAATCACACAAAGGCTTATATTAATTTTATGTTGATTGATCTATGGCTCAGGCATATTGCTAGCTAGCTTCTGCATCTTAATTCAACCCATTTATATCAATCTGTTCTGCCACGTGGCCTGTGGCTTATCTCCCTATTTCTTTTCATCTTGCCTCTTGGGCAGCTGACTTCACCCTCCTTCCCCTATCTATGCTCCAGTTTCCCACCTGCTTCCCTGTCATAGGTCAAAACAATTCCTTTATTTACCAATGATATTCATAGCATACAGAAAGACATCCAACATCAACTGTGAATGAAATAAACCCTTTCTTCCCCAAGTTGCTTTTGGTCATAGTGTTTTATCACAGCAATAGTAACACTAACTAAGACACATATTCCTCCTCTAGTTAATACTTTGTTCTATCATAGTTAGACAAGAATTATGTGACACTCAAATAGGCCCAGATTTTGAAAGAAGCCAGAAATCCAGGGTTCTAATCTGATAATCAGGAGGTCCCAAACTCCTAAAATATTGGGGCTGTAGAGATGGCTCAGGAGTTTAGAGTATCACCTGTTCTTTCAGGATACAGGTTTCATTTCCAGCACCTATGTGGTGGCTCAAAACTATAACTCCAATTCTTGGGAACCCAATGCTCTCTTCTCATTTGTACAGGCACCAGGCACACATGTGCTATACATATACGCAGATCAAACATTCATACAAAAAAAAAAACTTGCAAAAAAAATCTTAAAATACTGAGCATTAATCTTGCTTCCCATGGCCTTTTCTAAATATAAATTCATGGCAGCTAACAACAATCTGTAACTCTAGTTCCACAGACTCCAAATGCACTCTTCTGGCCTTCCAAGGGCACTGTAAACATGTAGTACACAGACACAGATTCAGGAAAAATACCCATATACATAAAAGTAAATTAATCTTAATATCAAATTCAAATGCCATTTAGGTAATTGGAATCTACATATTTATAATTTCTATCACATGCTTCCCCTCTCCCCAATACTGAGGATTGAACACAGAACTTCTCTACATGCTAGACAAGCACTCTAATAATTTTCAGTTTTAGGTGGAGCTTAGTGGATCATGCCTTCATCTCAGTATTAGGGGCAGAGGCAGAAACAGTCAGATCTCAGGGTTCCAGGCCAGCCAGGGCTTATATAGGGAGACTGTTAGAAAAGGAAGAGGAGAACTAGGTAGTAGTGATGCTGGTCTCTGAGTTCCAGGACAGTCAGAGCTACAGAGAGATGCTGCCCCTCCCCCAAAAAAGGAAGAGGAGATATGGCAAAGATGATTACAACAACAAAGAAAACACAATTTTGAGACATTCTTATTAAGTTTCCCAGACTGTCCTTGAACTTCAGATCCTCCTGCTTCAGCCTCCTCAGTAGCTAGGAATATGGGCATTCATCACCATGCTCACCTTCATATTGTAGGTGTCTTTAAAAAGACTCTGAAAAAGGAGCTGATCTAACAGCAAGGGAAGACTTCCTAGACAGCTGTTGAGGTTCAGAAGCCAAAGGCAGTGGTCCTATTCTTATAGAAACTATGCTGTACTTGACGGCTTTCTTCTAAGTGGAACCACAGATGAACTACAGGAATGCAAATGTGGGTCTAAAGGCAGATCAAGGATAAATACTCTAGGTCACTTCTGAAAACTGCTTTATTTTTATTATATACTGTCTTATATCTAACTTACAAGTATTTGATCAGAAGTGTGTAGATGTAATAACTGGTCAGCAACCAAATTTTATTTATTTTTTTTAGTAAATTTTATTTTATTATGTATACAGTATTCTGCCTGAATACTAGACTAGGGCTGAGTATAGATGGTTGTGAGCCACCAAGTAGCTGCTGGGAATTGAATTTAGGACCTCTGGAAGAGTAGCCTCAACCTCTGAGCCAACTCTCTAGCTCCCCCCAACTTTTTTACTATTGCATTTACTGTGTATGTGTGCACTCATGGCCACTCATATATACCCAAGCCTGTGTGCTCATGCCACAGTGCACTGGTAGAGATCAGCAGACAATTTGAGGGAGTCAGTTTTCTCCTTCCACATGAGTCCTAGGGGCTGAACTCAGGTTAGTCTTGGCAACAGGTACCTTTACACACTGAGTTATTTCATTAGACCAGCAACCAAACTTATTCAGTACCTAAGCCATATATTTACATATTGCAAAGTTCCTGGTTTAAGCCAGTCTGGAAAGAAGACCGGGCCATGCTGCTTTCTGCAGTCTCTTTTTGTCAAGAGCAAGTCAAAAACCATTCTGGTGAGACTAGTGAGCCAAGCTGGGACAGGTTTCTCCTTCAACCACTAGAGAAGCCAACTCCGAGAAAAGCTGACTCTCCTGCATTACGATCCAATTGTGAACAAAAAAGTTCTCTTCGTGGAACAGAAAAAAATACGCTCCCTCTAATTAATGGATTGAGAATGAATTTGACTCATAAATGAGAAGACAGAGGATGAGAAACTGACTCAGAAAGCAGAGGTGTGAGCTGAAGAAGAGGAGACAGACGCACAGTATGGCCCCAGTGAGGTGAAGGCCCTTGTGAAGGAACAGTGCTGAGAAAGAGTTCTTCACAGAAACCAGATATTTGTCTTTCTATGTTTTCTATAAAAAATAATAAAAAATGTTGACATAAAAAAAAAAAGAAGTTCCCTTTGGTCTAACAAATCTAATTAAACACTTGCCTTTCATTAAAACTAGACTAAAATTTTAAGTTCAGTGTACTACTTAGTGTAGTTAATTTTAAAAGCAGAATCTTAGTAGAGTTCAGGTGTACCTACAAAGACAATAAATGGGCCTACCAAGAAGATGTCTGTGTATACCCCTCCTTTGCAGCACATGCAAATCCAGCCACAACATGCAAATACCAGATTAGGGCACAAGAACAATGACACATTTCAATCAACACTCACCCTCTAGATTCTCCAGAAAGGAACTGGACATGAGAGCTCACTGTGATTAGGCCATTTCTCTGTTGAACCTGATGACTGGTGTTCCAAGTCAAACATAAACTGGTCTGTGTCAGAGAAGACAATATCACTACTGAATGGAACAAACCAGAGGGTGAAAATCCACTACACGGCCCAGCACTGAGTGTTTTTTTTTTTTTTTTTAAAGTAAGAGGAATTTAATTCTCCTTTACTTATTATCAATTACTTTTATGTATAATGACTCTCCACATTTTACTACATAATCTAATACTGGAATCCAGAAAATTTAAATAATGGATGACTTTTAATTAAAAAGATAATGTTTTTAAACAAGCTATATTTATGGCTCTTTTTTGTTTGTTCTGTTTTTTTGACCCAGCGTTTCTTAGTGTAGCCTAGGATGTCCTGGAACTCGCTCTATAGACCAGGCAGGCTTCAAACTCACAGAGATCACCTGTTTCTGCCTCCCAAATGCTAGAATTAAATGCATGTGCTCTCCCCCAACACATACCACCAGGCTACAATTACGGCTTTTAGGAGGTAAATTCAGTTTTAAATACATAGTTTTTATTATAGTAGATAAGACCACAAGCCTCCTCCTTTGACCTATATAAATTATTCTGAGCTTTTACTGAAGAACACAAGAATTCAGCTTTGGAAGAAAAGAATCTGTATGTAACATCTCTAAACAGTAACTAATACTCTCATCTTTTTTTTTTTTTTTTTTTTAAGATTTGTTTTATTTGTTGTGTATACAGTATACAAAAGAGAGTACCAGATGTCATTATAGATGGCTGTAAGTCACCATGTGGATGCTGGGAACTGAACCCAGGTCCTCTGGAAGAACAGTCAGTGCTCTTAACCTCTAAGTCACCTCTTCAGGCTCTAATACTCTCATCTTAAGCAAACAAAAGATGAGCTAATTTGTAGTGAACCTTACAAAGGGAGCTAAAGACAAAACAAAAACCAGAGATTTGTTGATTTGTTATATAATTTTGTGCCTTGTTTCCCCCCACACACACAAAATTTCTAAGAGATCAGTTAAAATTATCCGTTCTAAGGGTGCCCAATCATGTAATAAAGGAATCCCTCAAAGCAGATTTTTGAAGTTTAAGTGGGACTTTGAGCAAATCAACAAGATAAAAGCCCAACAGACATTGGAGGTTGATGGTACTTCAATATAGGAAAACAGTCTCCCAGACATCCTTCTAATTCCTTCAAGTTGTGTTTATAGATTAAAAAAAAAACAAAAACAAAAACAAAAAACTTCAGGACTGAAGAGATGTCTCAGCAGTCAAAAAATGTACTGTTCTTGCAGAGAACACAAATTTGATCCTCAGAACTCATATCAGACCTATAACTCCAACTAACACCCTCTTCTAGACTCCAAGGACACCCGTACACTTTCATGTACAATTAAGAAAAGAACAGGATACTTTCTAAGACATTATTACGCAGTATCAATATTAGACAGACTCAATAAGAGGGATGGGAGTATGGTTCAGTGGCAACTGCCTGCATACAAAAAGCCTTGAGACTGACCCACAGCCAACAAACACACATAAATAAAAACAGCCAAGCATTGGTGGCAAAACACTTATACACAAAATCTAATTTTTAAAAATTTAAGCTGGGGCTGAAGGGAGAGGACTCAGAGGTTAAGGAAAATGGCTGCTTTTTCCAAGGTCCCGAGTTTAATCCCCAGCAACTACATGATGGCTTACAGTCATCTATAATAAGATTTGCTGTCCTCTTCTGTCACGTAGACATACATGCTGGCAGAACACTATATACAGAATAAATAAATGAATCTTAAAAAAATAAAATAAAATTTAAGCTAAATGTGTGGTAGCACACCCTTTAATCCCAGCACTCAGGAGGCAGAGGCAGGTGAATCTCTGTGGGTCTGAGGCCAACCTGGTCTACAGAGTGAGTTCCAGGACAGCCAGAGCTGTTATACAAGAAACCCTGTCTTGAAAGACCGAAACCAAAACCAAATCCCCCAAAACAAAAAGAAAAGAAACCAAAACAAACAATAAAGCTACAGAATCTCCCTTTAAAATGTAGATGTAAAAATCCTCAAATTATTTCACAAACCAAACACAGCCACGTATTGAAAGAATTATACATCATGACTAAGTAGATTTTATCCAAAAAAGCAAGGATGATTTAATATGAAAATCAATAAATATGTAACATTAATAGAGTTTGGAAATAAAAAGAAGCAGATCTCAGCTGATGCAGAAACAAAGTGACAAAATTTAATGCTTTTTCAAAATAAAAAATAAGTTAGGAATAGAGGAATTCCTTCATGATAAAAGCCACACATGACAGCTAGCATATCACCCATAGGAGAAAGGCTGAAAGCTCTCCTCAACATCACAAATATCGTGATCTTCTGTATACAAAACCCTAAAAGACAATGGCAATGATGGCACATGCCTTTAACATCAGCACTGAGGAGACAGAGGCAGTTAGGTTTCTGTGAGTTCGAGGCCAGTCTGGTCTACAGAGAGTTCCAGAACAGCCAGACTACAGGGAGAAACCCTTTGTCAAAAAATCAACAAAACAGGGGGCTGGAGAGATGGCTCAGCGGTTAAGAGCACTGTCTGCTCTTCCTAGAGGACCCGGGTTCGAGTCCTAGCACCCACATGACAGCTAACAACTGTCTGTAGTTCCAGTTCCAGGCAAACACCAAGGCAAATAAGTAAATAAATAATAATAAAAAAAAAATCAACAAAACAATCCTAAAGACTCCCTCTACACACACATAAAAATGGTAGCATTAAAAGCTGTCATAACAGCACCAGCCTATAATACCTATAATAACAACACTTAACAGAGAGATGGAAACAGAAAGATCAGGAGTTGCAGGACAGCCCCAGATATACAGCTAGTTCCAAGCCAGTTTATGCTACATCAGACTCTTTCTCAAAAACTATTAGTGCTGGGGCTGGAGAGGATGGCTCAGTGGGTAAAATGACTTGTCACTCTTGCAGAGGACCTCTATAACTCCAGTTTGAAAGGATCTGAAATCCTATTCTGACTTCCACTATATCATGCTACACAAAATATACATTTTACCAAGCACACACATAGCGCACAAACACACATGAAGGTTAAACGTTCATGTGTATAAAATAGAAAGATTTAAAAAATATTGAATTCCTTCCTTCCTTCCCCGAATCCCTCCTTTTTTTTTTTTTTTTTTTTTTTTTTTTTTTTTTTTTTTTTTTTTTTTTTTTTTTTTTTTTTTTTTTTTTTTTTTTTTTTTTGAGACAGGGTTTCTTTGTATAGCCTTGGCTGTCCTGGAACTCACTTTCAGGCTGATCTTGAATTCAGAGACTGGCCTGCCTCTGCCTCCTGAGTACAGAGATTAAAGGGTACACCACCACACCTAGCTTAAAAATTTTTAAATTAGATTCTGTGTACAAGTGTTTTGCCTTTATTAATGTTTGTGCACCACCTGTACACCTAGTGCCAGTGGATGTCAGACCAGCAGTGGTTGCAAGCCACCACTGGAGTACTAGGATGAGAAGAGTAACAGGTGCTCAGAACTGCTGAGTCACCTTTGCAGTATATATACATTTTAAAACAACTCCATCTTAAAACTCGTATTGTCGTGGTCTGAGTGTGAAATGCCTCCCATACACTCATGTATCTGAACATTTGGTCACTTTACGTTAAAACATTTGCAGGCACTGTTTGAGAAGTTATGTGTTGTAGAATATTATTTTAAGATGTCTGTGCTATGGAATATTTGTTTAATGATGCAAAGATGTTTTGCATTCTTTCTTTTAAATATTTATTTTTATTTTATGTGAATTGGTGTTTTGTCTGCATGCATAACTGTGTAAGGGTGTCAGATCTTGGAATTACAGACAGACTTTGTGAAGCTGTGTTACTTTGCCTGTCTAAAATACCTGATGAACTAATAAAGAGCTGACCAGCCAATAGTAAGACAGGCAGAAGACTACACAGGGCTGGTAGATATAATAAATAGGAGGAGAAATTTGTGAGGAAAAGAAGAAAGAGCAAGAGAACAAGGAGAGGAGGATGCTAGGGGCCAGCCACACAAAGAGTAAGAATGACAGTAAGATATATAGAAATGAAAAAAGGAAGAGGTAGACAGGACAATTTAAAGCTAAGAAAAGCTGGCAAGAGACAAGCCAAGCTAAGGCCAGGCATTTATAATTAAGAATAAGTCTCTATAAGTGATTTAATTGGGAGCTGAGTGGCAGGCGCCCTCAAAGAGCAAAAACAACCAACAGAAGACCTTATTGGAGGAGGTGTCTCACTTGGGCTTTGAAAGCTTATAGTCTTATTTTATTTCTATTTTGCTTTCTCTGCTTTCTGTTTGTGATAAAGATATGATCTCTCAGCTTCCTATACTGCTACTTGCTTTGTTACTTCATCCACCATTTTAGACTTACATTCTAGAGTCATAAGTCAAAATAAATTCTTTTAGGCAGCATGGTGGTGGCACATGCCTTTAATCCCAGCACTTAGGAGGCAGAGGCAGGTGGATCTCTGTGGGGCTGAGGCCAGCCAGGGTTGTTACACAGAGAAACCCCATCTTAAAAACAAAAAACAAAACAGCAACAACAACAAATTATTTTTTTCCTTAAGCTGCTTTGGTCATGGTATTTTAGCACAGCAACAGAAAACTAATACACATATGGAATTTCAAAGGCACTCTAGTAGCTAAAATAATATTGAAAAAAAAAAAAAGAGGACTAAAGTTGATGGATCCAAGTTTCAAACCTAAAGCTATAGTAATTGAAAAGTGTGGTAATAACATAAGCATACATATATACTAAATAAACTCTTGCATATTCAGTTGGCTGATCTTAAAATCATGCACTGGAAGAAAAAAGTCTCTTCAACAAGTATTGTTAAGAAAATTGGATACCCTCATATAAAAGAACAAAGATGATTCCTTACCTTATATAGCATATAAAAATTCAAGATGGACAAAGACCTGAATTTGAAAGCTAAAACTTAATTCTAAGAGATGATATGACAAAGCTTAAATGTAAAACCAAACCAAAAATACAGCCAATAAAAAGGAAAAATTCATTTTTTTTTTTTTTTGAGACAGGGTCTCACTATGTAGTTTTAGAACTTGCTATATAGATCAGGTTGGCCTCAAACTCAGAGATCCTTCTGCTGTTGGCTCCCAGGTGCTGGGGATTGAAGGTGTGCATCAACATGTCTGTCTAGTATTTTTTTTTTAAAAAAACCAACTGAACATTAAAGACACTATTAAGATAACCAAAAGACCTATGAACTGTTGGCCAAGAAGGCCACTGAGACCCCCAAACAATAGAGGCTATTGCCACTGACGCTTACTGCCTAACAGAACTAGCTGGCAACATCACATGCTTTGGTTGCAGGATATAGAAATTAAGCTGGAACTGAACTAAGTTTCTTTCTTGCTAGATAGCTTTCACAGTGCAGGAAGACACTATGCAGGCTATTTGGTGAGAACTGTCATTAACAGTCTTGGTCTACTGTGGACTCTATATGCTACACCACTGACCTACCAAAAAAGATGGACACACTGTTGGAACAGAGGCAACTGCTATGAAAATAAACAAGTGCTTTCTGTTGAATTAAGACCTGTTCCTAAGAAGAGAATTCACACCTCATACTGTAAACCAAAAACCAGTGGCTGGTGAGATCATAAAACACTTGTGGGGAAGCTACTTGTTTTGTTGAATGAACAGGATAACCCGCCAAACTGCCTTCTAAATATTTATGTTTATGTCCATACATAATGTTGCTATCAGATTTGGGCAGTGCATGGTTGCAAAGTAGAGAAATCCCTGAGAGTATGTGTTGCTGACATAAATATAACAATGTCAAAGATCATCAACTCAGATCCATGGAAAAACAGCAAAGCCTCCCTTTGGTCCATGTTTGGATGCTAACAGTTTGTGCAGAAATGTCCATTACAGCTTTCTCTATCCAGATATTTACGGCTGAAGACTGTTCCCCCTACAGAGAATGCTCCTTCTGAGATTAGCTAAACCTGTCACCTTAATTCAGCTGTACACAACAACCCTGCCTCTCTGCTCAACTGTATATAATAAACATGTCGAGTTCTGAGGTGCTGAGATTTCTCTGTCAGAGATTCCAGTCCATCTAATTCCAGCTTTTCTGCATGTTCATATCTGTCATTTCTTCATTTCACTATCGCTCCAGTCAGGTCAAGTCCCTGGAGCTGTACAAGGAAGACTTAATAAAGTGGTGCCTTGATGGGGACCTGATTAGGGACATGAACATGGACACCTGACTACAGAGAAACTCTTATTGGCCAGACAAAAGAATGTTCCAGGAAATGGAATAAATAAAGATAAAGAAACAAATAAAGGAATAGGAGGGAGCATATTTCAATTTGTTAGGCATAAAACACTGGGACAGGTAGAATCTAGAGACAGGCAGTTAATATGTTAACAAATATAATCTAGGAAGTTATATGTTGGTGCTTTGGGAAATTTTGGGAAACCTCAGAAGTGGGATGAAAACATGCCAATTCTTAGACTATACAGAAAACTATGTCCTTGGTTTCTTGGAGAAGAGTAAGTTTGGTTACTTCAGAAAGAAATAGGAGAGTGGTTGAGGAATAGAGCATGTTCCCATTTTTGCTTTGGGTTTAACTGCTTTCATGTTACTTACATTAAGCAAGCAAGCAAACGAAAACAAACAAACAAACAAACAAAAAAAACCAAGCAGCACTACAGGTTACAGACACATAATGGTGGAGCTCTGGGTGAGCAATATGATTTGGCCTTCCAGTGCCCTAAATCTCCAGAATCCAGATTCGACCTCAGCATAACAGTGGGCTGCTGTCTAACAGAGGACAGGAAGGCAGCCAAAAGTAGGGAGTGGGAAAACACAAATGGAAGAGGCAGATAGCCAAAGAGACACTCTCCACCCCCAAGCCCCCACCTCCAGAGTTTTCCAGATAGCTGTAGCTGTCCTGGAACTCACTCTGTAGACAAGACTGACCTTGAATTTAGAAATCCACCTGCCTCTGTCTCCCTAGGGCTGGGATTAAAGGTGTGAATCATCACTGTCTAGCATCCAAAGTCGAAAATCTTGAAGATTTTAAACTCCACTTAGTTTAAGCCTGGTATCCATGCAAGAAGGACCAGTTTTATCTAGTGTGGCTTGATCACACCCTCCTAAACCTGTCTATATTGAGTCCTCTGTTTTTGAGTACTGCTCTAACCACCTGAAGTCCCAGTAAGCTCCACTCAACTACTGGAGGTGGGCTACAACCCTGCAAATTAGATAACATAGTTGGAATTCAGCTTAATGATAGCATAGGTGAAGCCAATTATGTTGGTACATCCTAGAAAAGCAAAAGGTTTATGACTAAATTGGTTTGTTTTCTGGGGTGGGGGCAGGGCAGCTGTTCCGAGCTTCCCTCTTTATCATCCTTATCATCTAGCATTAAAGCACTGCAGCAAACTGTCCCCAGACTAAGTGCTAACATCCATTCTGAACATCTAAGAAAAAAAGGAGAAACAAGGGAAGCAGAATAAAGTCCTGGGTGAATGTGTGGTGTTGACATGGGTATGGCCATGTCAAGGACCATAGCCTTAGACCCAGGCTCAGAGGGATGACAAAGCCTTCCTGTGGTCCATGTGCGGATGTTGATGTGAACAGAAAATAGTTAATAGTGTGAGAAGAAAAATAGCTTTCTCCACCCAATATTTATGGGCTGAAGACTGCTCCCACTGAGATTAGCTAAACTTGTCTCCTTGATTCATATGTATTTCAAGTGCTCTTGACTCAGCACTATGCAATAGTGCTGCCTCTCTGTTCAAATTTATAATAAGATACATTATATATAATAAATATACATACATATTATATGATAATATAACAGACTAGCTGAGCTTCAGAGGTACTGAGGCTTCTCAATCAGAAAACCCAGTCCATTCAATGTTAGCTTTTCTATGTGTCTGTCTTCATTCTTTTGCCATCTCAAGTCAGGTCCATCTCTAGGTGTGGCAAGTGGAGTTACTATAGAAACTCACAACCAGATGAAGTGCTGAGATAAGTCATTGTTGAATGCTCAGTTGCAAATGAGATATTTTATTTATATATATTGAATGTTTGCCTGAATGTATGTCTATCCATCATATGCATGTTGTGCTCCAAGAGGTCAGAAGAAGGCATTAGATCCTCTCCAGCTGAAGTTACAGGTCACTGTCAGCTGTCATGTGGGAACTGGAAATTGAACTTGATTCTCTGGAGAAGTAGCCAGTGCTGTTATCCTCTGAGCAATTCAGCCCTCTAAATGAGATATCTACTGCATCCTTTCCCAGGCACAGGGAATATTACCAAAGAGCATTAAGAATGGAAGAGCCAGCACCCAAAACAAAACTTTTGACCCTAGTAATATTTCATCTTCAACCACACAGTGGTGACTAGCACTCAGGAGGCAGGAGGATCTCTGTGAGTTCAAGGATTTCCAGGACAGTTAGGACTACACCCAAAGAAACCTTGTTCCAAAAAAAATCAAAACCAAACAAACAAATAAAAAACAAAAATCAGGGGCTGGAGAGATGGCTCAGTGGTTAAGAGCACCGTCTGCTCTTCCAGAGGACCCGGGTTCGATTCCCAGCACCCACATGGCAGCTAACAACTGTCTGTAGTTCCAAACACCAAGGCAAATAAATAAATAAAGTTTTTTAAAAAAAAAAAAATCACCCAAACCCCATCTGCTAAGTAACTTGAAAAGAAGACTTGGGGGCTAGAGATGGCTCAAATGTTAAGAGCACAACTGTTCTTCCAGAGGTCTTGAGTTCAATTCCCAGAAACCACATGGTGGCTCACAATCATCTATCACAAGATCTGGTGCCCTCTTCTGGCACATAGGCATAGTGGAAGCAGAATGTTGTATACATAATAAATAAATCTTAAAAAAAAAAAAAAAAAAAAAAAAGAGGACTCAAGTTATAAAATAAAATAACATATTTCTAAGAAACTGGTTTTGCTATCTTACCCATGGTAGACTCTAGAAAGCTACTGCTATGTTTATAGAATCCAGAATATGTAAAGAAATTAATTATAGCTGTTTTGGAAACTACTAAACACAGGTAAGAATATTTAATTTTCATACAAACCTGGATTCAAACTCCAGTCATATTTGTAGTCATAGAATACTTAGCTCTGTGACTGTGAGAATGCTTAGCTCTCTGACCAATATCTACAACAATAAGCCTAATAATTTATACTTTGTATCTTATTATAAAAAAAGGCTAAACTGGGGCTGAAGAGATGGCTCTGTGCTTAAGAGCACTGCCTACTTTTCCAGAGGACCTGGGTTCAATTCCCAGCACCCACATGGCAGCTCATAACTATCTGCAGCCCCATTTAAGGGGATCTGAGGGCAACAGGGACACATTGTGGTACATAGACACATATGCAGACAAAACACCCATAAACATAAGATAAAAAGTGTGCAAATCACCACACCCAGCAATTAATTTTTTTAAAAGGCTACACTAGGTTGTTTTTGTAAATATATAAACTCACTTGATATGACAAAAGATCTTTTCAAGTGTTTCTTCACTGGATCTAGAGACTAATTTTTCTTTCTCTTTCTCCCCCTCCTTAAAAAGAAAAGAAAGGGGCTGGAGAGATGGCTCAGCGGTTAAGAGCACCGTCTGCTCTTCCAGAGGACCTGGGTTCGATTCCCAGCACCCACATGGAAGCTCACAACTGTCTGTAGTTCCAGTTCCAGGCAAACACCAAGGCAAATAAATAAATAAAGCTTTTTTTTTTAAAAAAAAAAAAAAAAAAAAGAAAAAGACAGGGTCTCTTTATTTTGTAGCCCTGGCTATCCTAGAATTTACTATGTAATAAACCATTCAGGCAGATATTTTTCTGCCTCTGCCTCTCAAATGCTGGGGTTAAAGTCATGCACCACTATACCTATCTGAAACTAATTTTTTTTTATTGCATATCTCAGGGTGGTAGTATCTTAAGTTCCTGAATCCTTTGCTACAATTCAAGTATAGATAAGTATTCTTCATTAGTTCTTTCAACTTTTGAAATTCATCATAAATATGTTTGAAGGCAGAAGATACATATATGTATCCCATAAGAGGTTCCAGTATTCCAGTTAAAGGAAAAACTCAGTATTATTTACCTTCCCATATCCCCTAGGACCTATAAATGGAGTAATTATATATATCATTGATGATATCCTCTTCCCATTGGCTTCCTTTATTATTTAAATATAATTATCTAGGGCCAGCAAGATGGCTCAGAAGTTAAAGGTACTTGCCACCAAGCTAGTTACTGAATTTGATTCCTGGAAACCAAAGAGTTGAAAGAGAACTGAGTCCTGTCAGTTATCTCTGATCTCTAAAACCATTTCCAGGGACTCTCTAGCCATATACATACACACAAAATAAACAAAAATGTAATAAAATATTTAAATACAATAAAAACCAGTGAAACCATGATTCAAAAGTGCACTGACATATTTGCCCCTCTATTTATTCTCCATATAGTCTCCTCCACCCAGTCAAGCAATCATGTTATCTTTGTTAGGATTTCTATTACCGTGACAAAACACCATGATCAAAAGGCAAGCTGGGAAGGAAAGAGTTTGCTTGCCTTACACTTCACATTGCTGTTCATCACTGAAGGGAGTCAGGACAGGAACTCAAAGAGGACAGCATCTTGGAGACAGGAGCTGATGCAGAGGCTACAAAGGAGTGTTTCTTACTAGCTTGCTTCCAATGACTTGCTCAGTCTGCTTTCTTTTTTTTAATGTTTTTAAATATTTATTTTATTTTATGTGAACTGGTGTTTTGCCTGCATGTATAACTGTGTAAGGGTGTCAGATCTTGGAATTACAGACAGTTGTTAGCTGCCATGTGGATGTTGGGAATCAAACTCAGGTCCTCCAGAGGAACAGTCAGTGTTCTTAACCGCTGAGCCATCTTTCCAGCCCATCAGTCTGCTTTCTTATAGAACCCAGGACCACCAGCCCAGGAATGGCACCACCCACCACAGGTTTGGATTCTCCCTCATTGATCGATAATTGAGAAAGTGCTTTACAGCTGTATCTCATCAAGGCATTTTCTCAGCTGAAGCTCCTTCCTCTCTGATGACTCTAACTTGTGTCAAGTTGACACATAAAACCAGCCAGTACACATGTGAATTTTGTGTTTATCATCCTTTTGCTTTTAAATGCTTTTAAAAGATATCTGTCAAACAGGCATTGTAGCAAACATCTAAAATTCCAGCACTTGGGAGCCAGAAGTATAGGACGGTTATGAACTCAAGGTAAACCTGTGCTAAAGCAAGGCTCTATGTTTAAAAAACAAAAAAAAAGGGACTGGAGAGATGGCTCAGTGGTTGAGAGCACCGTCTGCTCTTCCAGAGGACCAGGGTTCGATTCCCAGCACCCACATGGCAGCTAACAACTGTCTGTAGTTCCAGTTCCAGGCAAATACCAAGGCAAATAAATAAAGTAAAGTTTTTTTTTTTTTCCTTAACTTTATTTATTTATTATTTATTTATTTGCCTTGGTGTTTGCCTGGAACTGGAACTACAAACAGTTGTTAGCTGCCATGTGGGTGCTGGGAATTGAACCCGGGTCCTCTGGAAGAGCAGGCGGTGCTCTTAACCGCTGAGCCATCTCTCCAGCCCCAAAATAAAGTTTAAAAAAAAAAAAAAAAGAAAAAAAAAAAAAAACAGCAAGCACCTACTTTGTAACACTAATATATAGCACTGAAGTAGCTGAGGTAATACGTAGATTGTTAACTTGAGCAACTGACCTACATTCAGGATCAGCATGTTGCTGCATAGAGCCAGAAAGTGTCAGTGTCAGTTTTCAGCACAGCAGCAGGTTGAACTATATTAAACATGAACCCTTCTCTGATTGAAGAGCTGCAGCTGTGGGTCTGTTAGTCTAAGAACAAATGAAGACAAGTGGGAAGAAAAACACTAATGGAAAGTTTTAAGAGAATTTAGTTAGCCCAATCATAAATTAAAGCTCTGAAACAACTAGTCCAATTTTAAAATACTGTAGTCTTAATTGTAAAAGTTAAAACATAACTGTGATTATCTCATATGTTATAAAAATCATGTTTTAATATATATTGTTTGGTCCAAAATCTGAAACACATACAGCATAACACACAGAAGGTTTTTTTTGTTGATGTTCTTAAGTTTTTGTTTTGTTTTGTTTTGAAGACAGGGCTTCTCTATGTAGCCCTGGCTATCCTAGAACTCACCCTGTAGTCCAGGCTGGCCTTGAAATCATAAAAAGGCTTAAGAAAAATTACATCTTCAAGCAGATACACAGGCCAGGTGTGGTAATGCACACCTTTTAGCTTAGTACTTGGTATGCAAAGACAGGTGGATCTCTATTTAAGGCAATGCTATCCCTGACAAATCTCTCTGCTTTTATGTCTGATTTGCCCATTGATTCAAATTTATTGAAAGTATATAGTCATGTTCCAAAATCTACTCAAATAGCACTGACTCATGGAAGCCTTGCCAAATCCTTCCAATGAAATCTGTCATATATATCACTATAACCTTCTAATGTGAATCTTTTATACTTTGGTTATAGTAATTCTGACTGCTAGCTTATATAGACTACTAACCCAAGTTTTAGGTGTGACTAGAAGGCTCTCAACCCTGTAGGTTACATATTATTTGCCTTTTTTAATCTATGTGCTTGGGACTTTACATTTAAAAATTTTTTTTCTTTATTTTATGTGCATGAGTGTCTTGTCGGCATGTATGTCTGTGCACCACATGCAGTACCCTCAAAACCAAAGGCGGCACTGGACTAGAGTTACAAGTTATGAACTGGGATACTGGGAATCAAACTCTGTTTGATTTGATAAAAGCAAGTGCTCTTAGCCACTGAAACACCATTCTACCGCTATGATGACATTTAATGACAGCTTTTCCATTAAGGAATGGATTTAATGTCTTTCTAAATCTGATCCAGAATTAATATAGAATTAGAGAAAATTTAAATTATAGATCCAGTTTCAGAGTCTTTAGGATTTTCCTTAGATGAAAGTCACAGGTAACTATATATGGTGTTTCCGGTAACATATATGATGATGCCTTGTTCCTGTCACTCCAGCATCCAGGCTGAGGGAGAAGGATCAACCTGAGCTATACACTGAATTCCAATTCTGCAAGAATCACCCCCACACACCCCAACACACACATAGCCTTAGAGTTGGGTCTGGTGGTACTTGCTTGTAATCTTAATACTTGGGAAAATAAGAAATTTAAGGTCACCCTCCACTACACAGTCAGTTCAAGATCAGTCTAACCCAATCACAAACATACACACACAAGCAGAAGTGGAGGGTGGGGAGAGGGAGCCACCAAGACTTACCATCATCTAAAGTGATATCCTGTAGACCAATGGTTGCAAAGTTAGGTTCCCGATCTTCAGGTTCAGGTTTAATGCTCACAGCTGCCCCACCAGGTGGAAATGACGGTGGGTCACATAAACTGTGACATACTAAGGATGAAAGTGCAGAAAGACCTCCTTGGCCTGTACTCTGTGCTTGAGTTGAATGCTGTCCAGAATGCATTCTGGTAGCTGGAGATGGTGATGAAGCAGTTCCTGAGCTAGGAGATTGATAAGGCATAGACTGCAGTTGAGGGGATGATGGCCCAGAAAGTGGTGAACTAGTCAGGGGATGAGAGGCTGCTGGAGAAGCTGCTGTAGCAGATCCTGGATGTGAAGGACAGTATGTAATAGGCTGTAAATGAGAAGAAGGCTGGCCTGTGACCTGGTCTGCCACTGCAGAAGAAAGAGATCTCTGTCCTGCGTTTGAACAATGGTATCCCATTGATTGCAGATGAGGTGGGGTTTGCACAGAATGAGGTGAATGTGCTAAGAGATGTCCTGTTGCATCTGAATTTGAAGAATGAAATGGTACCGGTGATAGTGGTTGACAGCCAAGGTTTACTAAACTAGAAAGAGCTGCATCCTGCTGAAACAAAACCGGATCAAATTCTTGACTAGAGGCAGGATTCACAGGAAGACAAGTTGGTCCATTATACATATTAGTTTGTACAGACTGATAGGAAGACCCCATAGGAGATGTTGATGTAACTTGAAAAGGCTGGTGCATAACTGAAGATGGTATTATGTGCTGTTCTTTACCAGCACCCTCGTCCCTACATTGCAACTGTGGCAAATGGGATGAGGTTATCATAGATGCATATGCTGGCTGGACTGGACAAATCAAGCTTCTTGATGCTGATAACACACTGTCATGTGGGTGACCTGTACCTGAGGAAGGCCTCTGGGTCTGGGCAGAATGAGGCACAGGTAAGGATGGAACTGAAGACAAATCAGTATCTTCTCTTTGCTCTTGTTTCATCAAAACTGAAAATAAATGATTAATACAAACATTATTATGTAGTTCCCAAAATGATTATGACAACTTAATTCTAGGGTTCATAACTATAACATGTATGAGGAGAAGGAAATTCATGTAAGATATTTTACTCGTGTGTATACATACATACATACAATGCATTCATACACACACACAAATATTATTTTTGGTTTTAAAAAATTACATTCATTCATTCATTCATTCATTCATTCATTCATTCAGTTTCTCTGAGTGTATACACATGCCAGGGCACATATGTGGAGATCAGAGAATAGACTGATGGAGTTACCTCTCTCCTTTTATCATTCAGGTCCTGAGGATCAAACTCAGGTCATCAGGCTTAGCAGCAAGGGCCTGACTCACTAAGCCAACTTAATAGTCCTTCTTATGCTTTATGCATATTTTTTCATTATTTTAATTTAAAAATAATTTTAAAATTAAAGTAAAAACAAGCATAGTAGTAAATATCTTTAATCTCAGAACTCTGGAGGCAGAGGCAAGTCTGGTATATATAGCAAGTTCTAAGCCAGACAAAGATACTTAATGAGACTCTGTCTCAAAACCAAACACAATAAATGAAATGTATGAAAATGCCACAATGAAACCTACTACTTTTACATTAACATAAAAATTAAATATGGAGCCCTGAGGAGATTGCTCAGTAAGTAAAATGCTTGCTGCATAACTCTAAGGGCCTGAGTTTGAACCCCCAAAAGCCATTGAAAAAAAAAAAAGAGGCTTTTTTTTTTGTGATTCCAGTTTTGCTTCAGCAAAATGGAAGCTAGGACACAGGAGAATCCTAGAAGCTCATATGCCAGCCAGTCTGGCATAAGTAGTGGCCAGAACAGAGACTGTATTTTAAACAAGGCAAGAACTGACAGCTGAGAGCAGAGGTTGTCTTCTGACCTTTAAACATGGGCCATAACAAACACAGTGCTTATCACTTACATAAACATTCATGTGTGCATGTGCATATAACACACAAGAAATAATTAAAAGAAGATAATTGCTAAATGTAAAAAACAAGAAAAACCGCAACACTTCTAATTTGCTGACCCTAATGCTTCTTTTTTTTTTTGCAATTGCAGATGCATTCTTCCTCATTCAAGACAGATGAGTTGCATCACAACAGTACTTGATAATATCTGAGTGTAGTATCAGGAAGTTACACAGCTGGGCATGAAGGTGTGTGTTTAATCTCAGCACATAGGAAGCACAAGCAGAAGCAGAGACAGGGAGATCCCGCTAAGGTCAAGACCAGCTTGGTCTACATAGCTAATTCCAAGCCAGCTAGGGATACACAGTGAGATTTTGTCTCAATATCCCACCCCTAACCCAAACAATAACAACAGCAACAATAAAACAAAAACAAAAACCATATCTTAAAAGTAACACAACACAGAGAGTTAGGATCTATAAATCGTGAGTGTGGGAATCAGTCATTATTCTCTTTAGTTCATTCCAACTTCTAGTTTGTTCGAGACATGGTCTCATTACATAGACCAGGACGTAATTCATGATCTTCTTGCCTGTCTTACATTCTCAATAGTAAGATTACATATATGTGTCATCGTGGTTAGCTTTAAGCTCGCTCTATCTATCTATCTATCTATCCATCCATCCATCCATCTATATATATATATATTTAAATTTATTTATTTTTATTTTATGTGCATTGGTGTTTTGCCTGCATGTATGACTCTGTGAGGGAGTCAGGTCCCCTGAAATAAGAGTTATAGAAAGTCATGAGCTGCCATGTAGTTGCTGGGAATTGAACCCTGGTCCTCTGGAAGAGCAGTCAGTGCTCTTAACTGCTGAGTCATTTCTCCAGCCCCTAAGCTCTATATTTTAATATCTTATTCCTTTTCATTTTCCTCAGAAACTTGATATTCTTGCTTTGTTTTGAGCACTGTGTAGCTTTGGCTGCCCTGGAACTGTAGAGCAGCCTGGCCTGGAACTCACAGAGATGTGCCTGCCTGCTTCTGCCTCCCAAGTGCTGGGATTAAAGACCCGCACCAGCACCACTGGGCTCCAGTTTTTTTTTCTTTTATGACATAACTATTATATTTATTAATATATACTAATGGTTACATTAGTTACAGAACAAATATTTAGAAAAAATCTTAGCTAATAAAAAAAGAACAACATTTATAGAGGTCTTCTCTATGGTAGGCATTGTGCTTGTCACCAAGGCATAGAATAATATTTTTAAAAATTATAATGAACCTTTCTCTCCAAAATTTACTCTTTCAAAAACTTGTTTAAATTTAATTTAAATTTTTATCTTATATGTATGAGTGTTTTGGCAGCACGGATGTCTGTGTATCCCATGCATGCCCAGTGTTGGTAGAGACCAGAGAGGGCTTCAGATTCCTTGAGAATGGAGTTACAGCTAGCTAAGCCCCATGTGGATGCTAGGAATTGAATCCCAGTTACTCTGCAAGAGCAAGTAGTGCTCTTAACCATAGCCATCTCTCCAGCTTCTCTTGCAAAAACTTTTGCCACATTCTATTGGAGAAGATGCTGGTTGTTTATTTAAAGTTGTTTTGTTTTGTTTTTTTAAGACAGGTTGGGTCTCACTCTGTAACTAGCCTAGGATTCAATCTGTAACCCAGGCTGATCTAAATTCTTGGCAATCCCGTCTCAGTCTCCTGAGTGCTAGGATAACAGGTATGTACCACCATATAATACTGATTATTATTAAGACTTATGTTTTCAAATCTTTTTTTAAAGGATTTATTTATTTACTATGAATACAGTATACAGAAGAGAATACTAGATGTCATTATAAATGGTTGTGAGCCACCATGTGGTTGCTGGGAATTGAACCCAGGACCTCTGAATGAACAGTCAGCGCTCTTAACCTCTGAGCCATCTTTCCAGCTCCTGTTTTCAAATCTTAATCATACAAAGCTCTTCTGGTTAATGGGAGTTCCTGGATAACAAGGGCTGTTACAAAGAGAAACCCTGTCTCAAAAAACTAAAAACAAATAAACAAGCAAAACATCTGAAAAATTAAGTCATTTTTAACTATTGCAAAAAGAGATATGGATGGATATAGTTGGTGGGTACCATAAAATCAAGAACTCTGACATCAATTTTATATCTTCCATAGTTCACAGACTGATACAATTATTATTTACCAAATGAAAATGCAACAAAAGCTGGGGCATGATGGAGCACATCTTTAATCTCAGCACAAGGAAGACAAAAGCAAATGGATCTGAGTTTGAGATTAGCTTGGCCTACATAAGAAGTTCTAGGACAGTCAGGGTTACACAACAGAGAAACCCTGTCTCAGAAAAACCAATAAAGACACCATGAAGTGGACACACTACCTTTCTTTGGTGTTAAAAGCCCAATAGAAGTTCATGAACCAAGAATACACACACTTGTCCTTCTTATAGTGTTGGTGATTTCTGAGAACTTCTGAAGAGTTCAAATCTATACTCCATCTTTTAATCCCCATATTTAAAATCAATACAAATTCCAAGAATATGTTGGAGCTGGACAGTGGTGGCTCACACCTTTAATCCCAGCACTTGGGAGGCAGAGACAGGGGGAATCTCTCTGAGTTCAGGGCCAGCCTGCTCTACAGAAATTCTGTCTTGAAAAAAGGAAAAATAATAATATATTGGTATTACATTAGACATTTTAATGTAAGATTCTTTATTATGAAAGAAAACTAAACCATCACAACTTATTATACCTGGTGTGTAAGTAAAACGTTGAGACTGGCTTTTCTTCCTCTTGCCATTGCAAAGATAAAAGTGCACCTGCACTGCAGCTGTAACTGCTGGGTTATGATAGGGAGGAACTTCAAGGACAATGTGAGCCTAAGGAACAAGGAAAGCAAGATCACATTACACTCAGAACTAAAAATGAAATGCACCTGCCAAATTCAGATCAACTTAACTCTTAATACAATACAGGAGATCTCCCTGTCACAGAAAATTATGCACATGAACTAGTCATACAAGTCATCTGGAGATTTATTTACATCAGTATGTTCTTGACAGAAACAAAATCTTTAATCATTAAAGAAGAAACTGATTTGTTCCTGCCCAACTGTCTTTCTGGTTCTAGCAATTTAGGCATGGTGATACACATCTGTAACCCTAGCACTAGGGAGGAAAAGGCAGATATAACACAAATTCAAGGCCAGCCTGAGCTATATTGTAAGACCTGTTACCTTGTACTGAAATATTTGACTCTACTGAACATTCAAGTTACTATATATATCTTAATGGGAGGCCCACTTTAGTATATGATCATGTTCAACATTATTCAAGTTGTATTACTGTTTTCTTTTTTAAATTTTAAACACACAAGTGTTTGCCTACAAATATGTTTGTGCACATGTATGTAGTACTCAAGGAGGTCAGAAGATGTTGGATCCTCTGGACCAAACTCAGGTCCTTTGCAATAGTAGCAAGTACTCTTAATTGCTGATCCATCTCTCCAGCCCCTGGGTTAGATTTCTTAGCATGAGTTTTAGTATACAAAATAACTAAGTTGAAACTATATAAAACCTATATGCACATACAAAGTGAAAACCTTTATCCAAAACCAAATCTAATCATCAATTTAACTGTTCCACACCTTAAGAAGCATTGTGGAAAGTAATGTTTTCTAGTCTGGAAAAGACAGTTTCTATTCCAAGATACAAGATCACAGTTTCCTTCAGTAGAATCCTGGAAGCCTTAATAAGTAGCTGTGGTGTTAGGAAGTATGTTTAATGACAAATCACTAGAGGCTTGCCCCACCATATATGTTTGTTTTTATTTTTTAAAAAATTTGTTTATTTATTATGCATATAATGTTCTGCCTACATGTATGCCTGCACACCAGATAAGGGCACCAGATCTCATTCTAGGTGTTGTGAGGCACCATGCAGTTACCTCTAGAAAAGCAGTCAGTGCTGTTAACCTCTGAGCTATCTCTCCAGCCCATTTTGATTTTTTTTTTTTAAACTTTATTTATTTATTTATTTGACTTGGTGTTTGCCTGGAACTGGAACTACAGACAGTTGTTAGCTGCCATGTGGGTGCTGGGAATCGAACCTGGGTCCTCTGGAATAGCAGATGGTGCTCTTAACCGCTGAGCCATCTTTCCAGCCCCTTGATTTTTTTTTTTAAAGATTTTTTTTTATTATGTATACAACATTCTGCCTCCACTATGCCTATGTGCCAGAAGAGGGCACCAGATCTTAAGATAGATGGCTGTGAGCCACCATGTGGTTGCTGGGAATTGAACTCAGGACCTTAGGAAGAACAGTTGGTGCTCTTAACCTCTGAGCCATCTCTCCAGCCCCCATTTTGATTTTTTAATGAAGCAAAGTTGGTGTTTTGTAAGAAAAGGATCGTAACTATTCAAAAAGAAGTATGGTCACTGTCCTAGTTAGAATTACTATGTTCTAACAAATAAAGATTGCCTAGAGGGCAGAGCTAGCCACTAGTTAACCATACAGGCCAGGCAGTGATGGCACACTCTTTAATTGGGGGGAGAGGGTGATATTAGGAGTTCAACAGAGCCTGGTGGTGTTGTTGCATGTCTTTAAACCCAGAACTAGAGAGATAGAGACAGGATCTTGGTGTCCCCATTCAGTCTGAGGATTCACAGAGGTAAGAAGTCTCCAGTGGCTGCTGCTCTGCTTCTCTGATCTTTCAACTTTCACTCTAATTATTTGACTCTGGGTTTTTATTAATAAGACCAATTAGGATCATGCTTCAAATATGAAGTATGATGAAACACCACGACCAAAGCAACTTGGAGAGGGAAGGGTTTATTTGGCTTATCTTTCCATATTACTGTCATTGTGGAAGAAAGTCAGGACAGGAACTCAAAAAACAGGGTAGGAACCTGGAGGCAGACACTGAGGCAGAGGCCATGGAGAGGTGGGTACTGCTTACTTGCTAGCTCCCCATGGTTTGCTCATCCTGCTGTTTTATAGAAGGGAGGGCCACCAGCTGAGGGGTAGCTCCAACCACAATGAACAAGGCCTTTCTACAGCTATCCTAAAAAGAAAATGCCCCACAGGCTAGCATTTTCTTAATTGACACTTTCTCTTCTCCAGTGACTTTAGTTTATATCAAGTTGATATAAAACTAGCCAGAATAAGCACTTTGTGGGGCTGGAAGGAACATGTTATTAGTCTTGAATTTGTTATTTGGCCTTGGATGGCCTCAGACCTTTCTCCTAGTCTGCTTCTTGAATGCTGCAGTTCCAGGCTAGCATCATCATACTGAACCTGCTTCTGCCTCCCAAATACTGGGATTAAAGATATGTGCCCACACCACTAAGTGTATTTATATTTCTTAAACTTAAATTAAAATAACAGAAAAGTATCACACTTTCAAATTTCTTTTCTTTTTCTCAATATTTTATTCCTATACCATAAAGCTGCATTATTCAATGTTCTCATGAATTTCTTAAACACTTTTTCTTTGGAGGGAGGGGAAGGAGACAGGGCCTCACAACAAAGACTAAGTTGGCCTTTAACTCACAGACATGTCCCTACTCCTGCCTCCTAAATTCTGGGATTAAAGTCATATGTCACCATGCCTGGTCTTAAATACTACTTTTTAATAAAAATTTTCTTTTAGACTTCTTTTTTTTTTTTTAAACTTTTATTTTAATTTTTTATTTTATTTATTTATTTATTTGCCTTGGTGTTTGCCTGGAACTGGAACTACAGACAGTTGTTAGCTGCCATGTGGGTGCCGGGAATCGAACTCAGGTCCTCTGGAAGAGCAGACAGTGCTCTTAACCGCTGAGCTATCTCTCCAGCCCCTCTTTTAGACTTCTTAATTTTTATTTTATGTGGGTTAGTTTTTGCCTACATATATGTGTGTGTGTGTTTCAGGAGATCGGGAGAGGAGATTGGAGCTCCCTGGAAATGGAGTTATACTATATGAGAACTAGGAACCCAAGTCTTCTTCAAGAGGAACAAGTGCCCTTAACCACTGAGCCATTTCTCCAGCCCTGCTTAAATATGTCTTGGTAATCAATTAAGGTGACTTTCTTACCCCTTGACATTTTTCCCTGATAATTTTTCCTTCAGCCTCCCAGTGAGGTCTTCCATCTATTGAAAAAAAAAAAAGTATAGTTAAAAGCAATTCAAGTTTGAATACAGAAAATCTAATCTATGTAGAATAACAAATTATTGCTAGAGAGAATATTTTTCCTCACAGACTTCCAATTTAAAAAAAAAAAAAAAAAAAAAGATAGCCAGGTGGTGGATCCCATCTTTAATCCTAGCACTTGGGAGAAGAGGCAGGTGGATCTCTGAGTTTCAGGCCAGCCTGGTTTACAGAGTTCCAGGACAGCCAGGGCTACACAGAAACAAAAGCAAAACAACAAAAATGGTATTTTCACAATAACTGGCTAATTTCATCTCTTTAAAGTATGCACCTTAGGATATTCACAGAGTTGTAAGACCAACTACTAACTCCAGACCATTTTTATCATCCCTAATCACTTTCAATGACTTCAAACAACTGCAAACATTAAATCTACTTCTTATCTCAGTGAATTGCTTATGCTATGTATTCTATAATAGCTTCTCTTAATATATGTAAATTTATTAGTTGTAAGTTCCCAACTATACCCAGTGATTAGATGATGCCTGTGGCTTTAGAAAAACTATTTGGTGATTAATATGACTGAAATATCTACATAATTCATTTCATCCTTTCATCACTTACATTGAAGTTAATTTGCATCTTATATTAGTTACCTTGTCCTTTTTCAAGAAAAATTATTTTGGATTCTGGAAGAATATTAGATCCAGTCACAATCATCTCATGGCCTCCACTGACAGAGCAACTGTTGATACTGTACTTCTCAATATGAGGGAGCTCCTGAGCAGATCGCTGAGCTATTTTAAGAGTTAAGAAAAACAAAATAGTATTTAAAAATATTTCACACATACAAGATGAGCTCAAACAACAAAATAAACACTGGGATTAGTTAGTTTAGGATTTTAAAATTCAAGACAATGGTAATAATTCTAATTTAAAAAGCTAACATGTATAGAAACAAGAAAGTTATACTGACTTGGTATGCAAAAAAACCTGATAAAGATAAGTTAATGTCTTTAACTTCATATTGGCTCCTGTACATTTACCTAATATTTTATTTTTAATTTAATCTTGAGTATATTCCTTCCACAGAACTGTTAAAAATTTATAAATCTAATTATAAAACTTGGAGTGGGTGTGGCCTCATTGGAGAAAGTGTGTCACTATGGGGGTGGTCTTTGAGGTCTCTTTTACTCAAACTTCCCTCAGTGTGACTGTCAGTCAACTTCTTGTTTCCTGAAAGCCAAAATGTAGCCACCACCATGTCTACCTGCACACCACTATGCTCCCAGTCATGATGATAATGGACTAAACCTCTGAAACTATAAGCAAGCCACCCCAATTAAATGCTTTCTTTGAGTTGTTGTGGCCATGGTGTTTCTTCACAGCAAATGAAAGCCCAAAGTAGAACAGCTAAATAAGGCGGCACAAACTTGTACTAATCCCAATATATAGGCTTGGAGTATAAGTAAAGAAAAATGTAAGTGGGAGACAAAAAAAGAGAGAGAGGGAGGCAGAGGAGAAGAAAAAGTTTCTTTATAGTCATATAACTGTCTAGAATCAGACTATAGTGAGAAGACATTTTCTAACATAAAATTACTATTTTTACCTCGTTAGCTTATTTTCATGTCAAAAAAACGAAACCAGTAACTCAGACTCAAAACCTCAGCCTGCATTTTTAATATATATCACATTATAATCAAGACACACAAAAAATCAAAATCAAAAAGACATACATCAAAATCTTAAAATACATTGCAAGCTCACTTACAGCACTCAACAGGAATAGATGCTATCTGCAGAGAAAGGACTTTTCCACTGGGCTGTGGGATGTGCACACGAAATACAAGTCGAACTCTAGTATTCTTTCTGCCAATATCTGTTTCTCCTTTTCGAAGTTCTATATCTGAATTTCGGAGTTTCAAAATACCTGCACAGTCAATACTTGGAAAAAAAATACATTTTAAATTTCATTATTCAGAAACTGGTTCTGAACAACTCAATTGCATAGAAATGCATTGTCAATTTGCTAGGTCATGTACATCTGTAATCCCAGCACTTGAGAGGTAGAAAAGCAGGAGGATCAGAAATTATGGTTAGCCTCAACTACATAGTGAGTTCAAGACCAAATGGTCTCAGAGACTCTACCTCAAAATCTAACAACAACAAGATCCAGAAATTTGTACCCCAAATCTGGTCAAAAACAAATATTTGAGGCATGTGTTAATGGTGATATATTGTGTATCAAATAAAGATTGCCTGAGTTTCAAAGAACAGAGCCAGCCACAGAGTTAGCCATAAAGGTCAGGGAGTAGTGGTGTACTTTAATCCGAGGACAGAGACAGAGGCAGAGATTCTTCTGGATCTCTGTGATTTCAAGGGCAACCCTCCCCCTAAAACAATACCCCCCTAAACAAACAAACAAAAAAGATACCTGGCTGACATATTGTTTTCAGGTAGAAGTGGAATTTCCAGAACTTTTGTGCTGGCAATTATAATCTCTTGACTTGCAGTAGCAACTGTCTTTCCAGTAATACGATGCACTTGGTAAAATGCATGAGGTCGTAAATATCGATCATCCGCTGTTCCAATAAACATCTGTAGATTTATTGGCTTTTCATTATATCCCAGGAGCTAAATGAAAAGAAAAACACAAAAAAGTATACTTCATTATCCATGCATTTTACAATACGCTTACAACAACCCTATTAAATTTGTATCACATATTATACACTAAAAGAATTACAAAAAGTACTTTTTATTACAAAAAGTAACTCATGAAAAGCCCTCCAAAAGTTTTTTCTTTTCTTTTACGTACATAAGTGTTTTGCCTACATGTATGGCTATGTACTTTTGTGTGTCTGATGTCCTCAGAGAAAAGAAGGCACTGGATTCCCTAGAACTAGAAATACAGACAGCTGTTATCCACCATGTGAATACTAGGAATCAAACCTGGGTCTCCTGGAACAGCAAGCAGCTAGTGCTAAGCCATTGTTCCAGCTCCCAAATTTTTTAAGTAAAGAAATTTACTTAACTGGAATATGTTACAAAGGAATGTGGGTGGGGAAGGTTGAGGGAAGAACAGACAAACATCTGAATCATCAAAAAATTGAAAAGCATGCTGAGGTTGGTGGATCTTGAGACCAAGGGTCTGCCTGGTCTATATATCAAATTCAGGACCAGACTGCATTGAGAGACCCAGTCTCAAATATTTTGTTTGAAAGCCACCAACTTCCAGCATTGTGGTACATGCCTTTAATCCTAGCACTCAGGAGCCAGAAGCAGGCTGATATATGCCACATATATGCTGATATATGTGCCAAGATATATGGACCTGAGTAACAACACCCAAGGTTGTCTTCTGGCCTCCAAATAAAATGTGCACACACAAACATACAGAGACAAAAGACTATATGTAGTCATGTAATTAAAAACAAGGATACATTTTTCTGGTTCAGGAAAATAAACTCAGAGTTTTGTACAGATTAAGCACATATTGTACTATTGAGCTGTACCCCCTAACTGCTGCAAATGCTTTTAAAAGATCAATTTGCATGAATATGTATTTTCCCCTTGATATTGTGATACATTACATTCACTTATTTCCATTTGCTGACTTACACTTGCATTTCTAGAATCTCATTTAATACACAATCCTTTTAATGTTCTAATTTGTCACTAGTCTTCTGAGTATATTTACATCTATAAAGATAAATATTTTTGTCTTTCTTATACCTTTGTCCCCACCAGTTTATTTTTATATTTATTAATATATTTATTTTTCAGAATAAGGTCTTATTATTCAAACCAACCTGTCTTAAACTTGTAATCTGTCTAACTTAGTCTCCCATTCCCACTGACCTCCATATGTGCATGAGCTGCCACATTTCACTTATTATCTTCCTTTAAATAAGAGGGGAGTACTGGAAAGATAGCTCAGTGGTTAAGAGCACTGACTATTCCTCCAGAGGACCCATGTTCAATTTCCAACACCCACATGGCAGCTCACAACTGTCTGTAACTACAGTTCCAGGGTATCTGACACCTTCACACAGACATACATGCAGGCAAAACACCAAGGCACATAAAGTAAATAATAATAAAAGTATTATTATTATTTTATTTTTTGTTTTTTTTGTGACAAGGTTTCTCTGTATAACAGTGCTGGCAGTCCTGGAACTCGCTCTTAGACCAGGCTGAGGCAAGTACTGCCTGGTAAATAAATAAATTATTTTTAAAAAATTGCAGGCAAATGAGATGGTTCAGGAGGTAAAAGCACTTGCTGCTAAGCCTAACATCCTAAATTCAATGCCCTGATGCAGATGGTACGAGAGAATCAAAACTTGTCCTCTTAACTTCCACATGTGGGCACCATGGCATGTCCATGTCTACATACAAATGCACACACACTAAATATTAATTTTTAAAATCTCACAGTCCTCCACATCATTTCTATCTTCCACTGAAATCTCTCTAATGGCTCTCCTCCACATTCAGAGTTAATTCTAATCTCTAAAATGGATTACATGTAAGGCCTATGAGCTTTGGACCCGGCTGTTCTTATCTTGTCCCATATCCCTTCCCACAGTCTAATCTAACATGAGAGCTTTATTATTTGAACCACTGCTTATTCCTAACCTCAGGAGTCTATCTATCTATCTGAGACAGGGTTTCTCTATGTAACAGTCTTGGCTGTCCAGGAACTCATCTTATAGACCAGGGCAGCCTTGAACTTAAGAGAGATACATCTGTCTTTCAATGCTGGGATTAAAGGCAAGGGCCACCAGGCCTGGCTTTAACCTTATAATCATATATAGTATTTTATTTCTCTTGAATGTTCTCTCTGATCTTCATATTACCCTCCTCCTTTGTTCACTTAGCTTTGTACCCAAAGATCAGTACCCTCAGAGTAGCCTATCTTATTTTATAGCTCTTATGCTGCTTTATTATTTTCATAGCACTGATCGCTATCAACAATATTTTAAGTTTAGTTATTATTTATTCTCCTGGGAACCATACAAGCTCCAAAAAGGAGAAACTGTCTTATTCTATCCCTTCTGTCTTTTACTGAGAATCTATTATGGAAGCAGTCTTACTTATTGAAATGTAACTACCTCAGCAAGTATTCCATAAATATATTGTAAGTGACATTAAAGAACAAGGGGCTGGAGAAATGCCTCAGCAGCTGAGTACTGATTGCTCTTGCAGAGGATCCAAGTTTGATTCCCAGCACACATTATCAGAAGGCTCACAGCACCTTTGACTCCAGTCCCAAGGAATCCGATGCTATCTCCTAGCCTCTGTGGGCACTGCAGATATGTACATACACATAAAATAAATAAACAAATCTTAAAAAAATGATATGTGTTAAATTTAAGGAATTAAAAGTTCTCAAAAGGTTTAAATTTATTCTTAATATAAGATATAGGCAAGCACATAAAAAATCACTTAAGGTTTACTTTAAAAAAATAGACTATGAAAAGAAACAGGGAAACCAATTAGAAATCTGAGAATACTAAAATCAAGGTCTTGAAATTTTAAATTAGGGTAAAGGAACATACAGAAACAATAAAAAGTAACAAATAATAAATCTTATCTAGAGATCCTAAAGATCCATAATATAGAAAACAAGTCAGAAATTCTAAGCTGCAGTACCTAAAAGGTGGAATCACCAACAAAATATGACTCTGTTATAGTAAGTAGAAAGATATGATATAGCAGATATGATAAAAAGCAATTCTGTGTATTTTTATTTTTTCTTTAATTTTTATTTACCTATTTGTCTATTTACTTTTGAGACAGGATATTTCTGTGTAGCATTGGCTATCCTGGAACTCATAGAGTGCTGGGATTAAAGGTGTGTAGCACTGCTGCATAGTTCCTTAAGAAATCCTAAGAGTCAAGGAGGGAGAATCTATAGTGCCTTGGTGCTGCTGGTGGGAAGATAATTTCTTTTTTCAAAGACTTGCCATGCTGTTGCTTCTCTGTCTATGGCATTAATACCTGTTCTAATAAACTTCATATTTATGTCCAAGAAAGAGAGCTCAAGGGCCTGCAACCAGGAAGTCTCAAATATAAATTCCTACATGCTGCTGAGCCCAATATCCACCAGACAATCTAGTCTGCTAATGTGTCTCCAGCTTAATGATCAAGCTGTAGATGTCTGTTTCCTTCTGTGGTGTGTGGTAGAGTATGAATTTAAGCAAAAAATCATGTAAATTTCTAACTGTATATTTAACACATAACACAACATCTAAGAAAAAAGGCAACTTTCAACAAGATAAAAAGGATATCAGCAATTGTAAGGTACCTACTATTTACTTGGAAGCCAGTGAGCAATATGTCATTTAACCCCAGCATCTTGCCTACCATAGGATAGTAATTATCTAACATCAGATAACAAGCTACTATATATTTATAAACTCATGACTTGGTCAGTAATTTAGGCTGGAATCACTGACCTCTTTCTAGTGTGTGTACTTTTGATGGACGACAAGGTAAATCAGCTTCAGAGGATGAGCTGGTTGCCAAAAGGAGTATCATGATTTTCTCTTTTATAATATCTCATTTTCAGTATCATATTGTCATGTTCTCATAGAGATGACAAGAGATTCCAGACCAAGACATCTGCTAGACCCATGGCTCAAGTCCATACTACAATTTGAAGATCAACTCAGGTTTGAATATACAGTGCTCAAGAATACCTGCAGCCCTCTAAGCATTGCAAACCTAGATCCTTCTGAGGCATAGCATATATATATGATTGAGCTCAAAGAATCTATCTCTTAGTCAAGTGGTTCTCAACTTGTGGACAACAACCCCAAAAGACCATTGGAAAACACAGATATTTACATAATAATTTATTTATAATAGTAACAAATTTACAGTTATAAAATAATTTTATAGTTGGAGATCAACACAACATGAAGAACTGTATTAAAGGGTCACAGTATTAGGGAGGTTATAAATTACTGTCCTAGCTGTGAGGTGGTGGTACACCACCACTGGGAGACAGAGGCAGGCAGATCTCTGTGAGTGTGAGGACAGCCTGGTCTACAAAAGTGAGTTCTAGGACAGTCAAGGCTATACAGAGATACTGTACTAAAAAAAAAAAAAAAAAAAAAAAAAAAAAAAAAAAAAAAAAAAAAAAAAAAAAAAAAAAAAAAAAAAAAAAAATCCGTAAAAATAACCTATGTCGGGGCTCAGTGGTTAAGAGCACTGGCTGTTCTTCCGGAGGACCTGAGTTTGATTCCCAGCAACCACATGACAGCTAACAACTGTCTGTAATTCCAAGATCTGACACCCTTACACAGTTATACATGCAAGAAAAACACCAATTCACATAAAATAAATATTTAGAAATAAATAACCTATGTCTTATATGGCAGTACTTGCCTATAATCCTAGTAATCTGGAGATGCTGAGGGATTACAAATTTCAAACCAGCCTGAGAAACTTAATGGATCTGAAGTCATCTTGTGCTACAAGACTCTTGTATCAACCAGGAGGTGGTGGCAGCACACACCTTTAATCCCAGCAAGGAAGCGGGCAGATCTCTGCATGTTTGAGGCCAGCTAGAGCTGTGATACAGAGAAACCCTGTTGTGGGGGTGTGGGAGGGGCACAACAACACTGTATCAAAGCTTGTCATGGTGATGCATACTTGTAATCCTAGCATTCAAGGAGGCAGAGCTGGGAAGCCAGGAAGAATCCAGGAGTTCAAAGCTAGCTGTTGCTCCATAATGATTCTAAGTCAGGCTGAACTACCTGAGATCTGACCCTGTTTTAAAACAAAACAAAAGCTGGAGCTAGATAGAAGGCTCAGCAGTTAAAAGATAAGGCTCCCAACCAAAAACCAAAACAGCTGCTTGCCAGTCTTAGGCTCTGTTGTAATGTCCTGGTTTCTGCTAAGCAGGCCCTAGAGATGCTACTGTAGCCTTAGTTTTACCCTTTAACATCTTATTGTGGGGGAAAACATATGAAGGATGCTGCATATTGTGGAAGCTGGAAGTAGGTTCAGTAACTTGAGAATGTAGTTGATAAATATATGAGTAAACAAATAGTTCGCTGCATCCGGTGCAGCTACAGGAACTTGGGCAACTTGAGAGTGAGAGAATGAATATGGAGATAGACACACAGAGAGATATAGAAAGCCGAGTCTGGATATTCTGCACTATCTGCTGGAAAAGCCCTGATGTCCACCTGTGTTCCCCAAGCAGCAAGTTTATATATTATGTAGGAATGAACAGAGAGGGGCAACTACTGCACACAGCTGGACAAGGAGGTGGGGTTACTACATACAAATAAAAAAGGGAGGCAGGGTTTATGATATATGATACTTATATGGATATATGACAAGTAGCAACAGTCTCTGTGAGGGAGCAGTCCTCAGGCTATAAATCCAGGGAGAAGGGCAACTATTGCACACAGCTAGACAAGGAGGTGGGGTTACTACATACAAATAAACAGGGAGGCATGATGGACATACTCTGCACAGATTGTCAACATTCACACATGGGCCAGAGGGAAGGCTTTGCCATTTTTCTCCGAGTCCTTGGCATGGCCTGTGCTGATGTCAAGGACACTCACTAAGAATTTCACTTACTCAGGACTTCCCTGGCTCCCTACAATAGTTTACAACTTTACGAGTGCTTAAGTTTGAATTTGACATGTTTCAAATAGTATTCTTTTGTTATTTTTCTTCAATCATGTAAAATTTTGAAACTATTCCTAGCTCACAAGTTGTACAAAAAAAGATATAGGGCCAGTCTGGGCTCACAAAAGCTACTGTTTACTGATCCGGGTCCAGAACAGTAGTACTTTTTGTTTTGTGTTGTTGTTTTGAGACAGGGTATCACTAAGTAGCCATGACTGGCCCAGAACATCTCAGGATGATCTCAAACTGAGAAAGACCTGTCTGCTTTTGCCTCCTGAATGTTGCGATTAAAGATATACATCACCATGTCCAGCCCCAGAATAGTACTTCTTCATATAGACAGTATCAGTATCATTCTCTAGGAAGGAAAGGGGGCTAGAAAGCCATTTTGAATTTTAGTTATCAACATGAGAAATAGATTTTGTAGTGGAGTCCTCATGTTCACCTAACATGAGAACTTAACACTATAGGCAGTTGAGAAGGGGCTAGAGACAGAAATTCCTATCTATGCATTCAATAATCATAGTTTCTCAAAGTAACTAACTAGCCCATGTTACACACAGTATTTCAGAATGCCCCATCAGACAATGAAGAATAGAAAAAGATTATAAATCTAGAAACCAAATCCTTGAAAAACTTCTTGAGACAGGGTTTCTCTGTGTATCCCAGGCTGTTCTGGAACTCACTCTGTAGATCAGGCTGGTCTTGAACTCAGATCCACTTGCCTCTGCCTCCAGAGTGCTAGGATTAAAGGTGTGCACTGACACCATCAGGCCACAAAACATTTTTAAGTTTTAATTTTTATGAATTTTTCTTAAGTTCAATTACCACATTAGCAGTTCATCATTTCAGAAAATCATGTCATTGGAAATAATGCTACTCATGGAATTTAGATTACTGATAAACACAGTTTTTATACTTAAAAAACTCACACTGAATTGCAGGTGTTAAATGACTACTTGACTACCTTTTATAAGTCATTAGTATGTCTTTACAACCAAGGACTTATGGCACTAGTTTACAAAGGCAACATTCTTTTTTTTTTTTTTTTTTTTTTTTAAAAAAAAAAAGATTTATTTATTTATTTATTTTATCATGTATACAGTATATAAAAGAGGGTACCAGATGTCATCATAGATGGTTATGAGCCACCATGTGGTTGCTGGGAATTGAACTCAGGACCTCTGGAAGAACAGTCAGTGCTCTTAACCTCTGAACAATCTCTCCAGCTCCAAAGACAACATTCTTAATTGTAATTCATATTCCAGAAACAACTTAATGAAAAAAAAAAAAAAACAACATGATAAACCACAATTCCAACTACCCCTTTCAAAGGACACAGAGATATAAGTAGAATACACAGGCATAAAAGAAATGGCTATAAATAAATAAATCTCTGATTAACAAGAGATACCACTTTTTAAAAAAGTATTTTATTTGTATGAGTGTTTTGTTGTATGTATGTATAACTGTAGACTATGTATGTGCAAAACCCTTGGAGACCAAAAGAGAACACTGGATCCCTCTGAACTTGAGTTACAGATGGTTATGAGCTGTAATGTGGGCTCTGGGAACCAAACTTGGATCTCAGAAAAAAACAACCAGTGCTCTTAATCTCTGAGCAATCTTTCTAGCCCCAAGACACATTACTTTTAACCTATTAAACTGGCAAAAACACAACCAACATGGGTAATTTTTTCCCATCATGCTCCACATTCAGTGTCAGATACTGCACAAAATCTATTTGGTATTATAATAAGATGGCATCTGGTACCCTCTTCTGTGTACTGTATACATAATAAATAAATAATTCTTTTTAAAAAAAAGGCTCTACTTCATTATTGAATGAACAAATTTTGAAATAAGAAAGATAATTTCATACCACAAAATAGCTCAAAACTGGTAAATTTAATATTTACACAATAAATGCTAAGTACCTGGACAAAGTTTAGTTAAATCTAAAACTGAAAATACGAATTTAAAAAATGTGGCTGGAGAGATCACTGTGGATTTGAGGTCACGTTATGAGTTCTTGGACAACATGGACTAAAAAGTGAGACTCGGAAAGAAAACAATAACAAAAAAAAACAAAACAAAAACACAGTAGCCTTAATACTGCTATTCATAGCTGTTAATGAATGGTGTTCAAGTTTACAGAATATGCTCTTTCTCCAGAGTCATTTCCCTAGTCCTGTATAACTTACATTTTAAATGAGTGTGTACTATATTTATAAACACAATATGTTCTTTACTGTTTGTTTTTCGAGGGTTTCTCTGTGTAGTGCTGGCTATCCTAGAACAAATTCTGTAGACCGTGGCCTCTAACTCAGAGAATTCCCTGCCTTGTATCCCAAGGGCTGGCCACCACTGCCCAGCACAATATACTCTTTAAAATCAGAAAAACAGCAATTTGACCACCAATATCTTATTTCCCCAGATGAAAAGTCAGTCAGGAAGGTTGCTTCTAGAGTAACAGAAAAAAAATTCAATACAGAACAGCACATATTAATAAGCTCACCAAACTGAGGCTCTGCAGATGTGAGTTTTCTCCCTTTTCACGAAATGATTAGCATGTGTACAGTATCAATGAAGCAAAGCTCCACAGTCTCATACCTTCACAACAGGATGACCACCAGTAGAAGCTTTCACTGCCCCTCGGCTACCTTCAGTTTCATAGTGGGCTCGATGATGAGTTTTAGGTTGCACTTCTATTTTCAATTCACATTGTCCAAAGTGAGTTGGTAAAGGCCAGTCTAATGGAGGTAATGAAGATGTGCTATAAACAAAACACACACACAATTTCACCATATTATCATTGCCAAGCAGAGATTCAAAGCATCTCTTTGCCAGTTCCAATATTTTTTCCTGTGTTTTTTTTAAAGTATTCCAAAATCAACTTCACTTAGTAAGTTGTAGGACCAGTTATGGTAGGTATTTAATAAATCATCCTTTTTAATTAATTTATTTATGTCTTATTTATTATTTTTGAGACAGGGTCTTTCTGTGTATCCCTGGCTGTCCTGGAACTTGCTCTGTAGACCAGGCTGACCTCAAATTCCAGTCCAGGCTGAGATCCACCTGCCTCTGCTTCCTGAATGCTAAGATTAAAAGTATATGCCACTATTGCCCCTATGACTATTCTTTTTAACGAATAAATAATTCTTTAACCTGAAGACTAAAATATATTGTTTCTTTTTTTAGGATTTTTTTTTCATTTTGAAAAAGGACAAACTATAACTATTTGTAAAACTTTATATCAACTCTGTATATAATTATAAAAGCAATCAAAAGTAGTTCAGTTTCTTAAAGATACTCATTCGTCTCTGTGTATATATACACACACATATCAGTAGCTCTGTAAGACTAAGTATTTTTTTTATGTGTATGAGTGTTCTGCCTGTATGTATGTCTGTGTGCCACACACAAGCATATCTGCAAAGGCCAGAGGGTGTTGTATCCATTGGAGCTAAAGTTACAGAAGGCTGAAGTTACCATATGGGTGCTGGGAATTGAACCTAGATTTTCTGACATTGTGGAATATTAGTTTGAGATGTATTATATTCATTTATGCTGTGGGGTATTTGTTTAATGATGCAAAGATGTGTTGCACTCTTTTATGTTTCATTTGTTTAACTCTGTAAAGCTGTGAAACTTTGCCTAAAACACCTGGTTGGTCTAATAAAGAGCTCAATGATCAACAGCTAGGCAAGAGAGAGAAATAGGTGTGGCTGGCATGCAGAGAGAATAAATAGGAGGAGAAATATAGAGAAGAGGGAAGAGCAAGAGGAGAAGAGGAGGGCACCAGGGGCCAGCACACAGCCAGCCAAAGAAAGAAAGGTAAAAAGCCTAGAGGCAAGACTTAGGTACAGAGAAATAGGAAATTTTAAATTAGAAAAGCTGGCTAAAAACAAACCAAACTAAGGTTGGACATTCCTAAGTAAGAATAAGTCTAAATGGTTAAGAGCACTGTCTGCTCTTCCAGAGGACCCGGGTTCGATTCCCAGCACCCACATGGCAGCTGACAATTGTCTGTAGTTCCAGTTCCAGGCAAACACCAAGGCAAATAAATAAATAAATAATAAATAAAAGTTTAAAAAAAAAAAAAAGAATAAGTCTAAAGTATATTTAATGGAATCTAGGTGGCAGGCCCCCAAAGTATATAAACAAGACAAACCAAAACAAAAATCCCAAACAAACAAAAATCCAACTACAGTCTGGAAATGTAGCAGGTACTCTTAACCACTGAGTAATCTCTTCAAACCCTAAGACTAAATATCTTTAAAATCTAAATGTCTGTATTTCTTTCAGCATGTACCTCTCTACTCTTCGGTGTGGATCTGTAAAGATCAGTCTATTATGCTGTGATCTCTTCTTCCTATCATCTCACTCTTCTCTCTGAAAAACTGCTTATTACCTTAGGCAACTCTCTATGACTTGAGGAAAAAATTAGTTCTAGTGCCTAGCTGCCTAAAACAAGCATGTAGTATGTTTTAAAAGGTTACTATTTCCCTTGACTAATAAAAATTTAAACAGTATAAAGACCTAAAAGTTAATTTAGATATATTAATACTGAAAATATTACAGAAGCTTGGGAGATTGGAAGAATGCTTGCCATTGTATGATAAGGGCCTTAGAATCCCCAGAACACACATATAAACCAATATGGTGACCCAAGCCTGAAATCCCAGCACTGGGGAGACAGAGGCAGGAAGATCCCTGGGGCTTTTCAGGCAACCAGGTTCAATGAGGGAACATATCTTTTAAAAATTAAATGGAGAAGCAAATAAGGAATGAGGAAGACATCCTATATCAACCTCTGGCTTCCACATGCACCTACATGCACACATGTACATATACGCACAAAAAAATACTAAACTAGAAAATTACTCAAGTATGTACAGGTTAAATAGTAATGGACACAAGGCTTAGTAGAGTTCTTGCTTAGCATGCAAGAAACCCTAAGTTTGAATCCTAGCACTATATAAAACTTGGTGTAGTGACATGCACGTGTTATCTAAAACTTTGGAGGTGGAGGCAGAAGGATCAGAACTTCAAGGCCACTGCTGTTATATAGTAAACTCGAGGCTAGTTTAAGCTACATAAGACCCAATCTCAAAGAAAGAAAATAAGACTGCTGAGAGTTAAAATAATAATAATAAATAATAATAATTAAGTTAGGAAGGCCAAACACAATAGCATGTACCTTTAGTCTCAGTAGGATCACACATTTTAGGTCAGCATGAGTCAACAAAGGCAATATAGCAAGACACTGTCTCAATGAAATAAGCATTTAAAAATAAATAAATTGTGGGGAAAGTGTTTGCCATCAATAGGACAAAGCTAGAGGAGAACTCAGTAAAGTGCTTACCATGCTATGCAAGCATAAAAGACTTAAGTTGAATCTCTAGAGCCCACATAAAGATGAAAGAAGTTGTTCTCTGAACACTACACACAGGGCATGACACACATGCCCACATCCACATACATCCTTTATAAGTGTGCACACATACATACAACAATAAAGTTGTTGGGGTTTGTTTTTGTTTTTTATAAATAAAAGCTCTAGGCCAATAAGAAATCTTGTCAAAAAAAATATGATATGACTCCTGAGGAACAACACCCATAGGTGTCTTCTGGCCATCACATAAACACACACACATGTACCCATACACATACTTACTCAAAACATGCAAATTCTCAGTTAATTTATTAGTAATATAAATTGTACTATACATACAATCATTTTTTTCTAGGTAGAAAATTCCTTTTAGGGATTCTTAAATGTTTACTATTATCTACAATTCATTATCTATATTTTTCTTCATCAATATGCTTTTAAGTGTAACTTCAGTCACTTTAAAAACTTTTAAGACTTAAAGGGAAATAAAAAGAACTTTTAAGTTTTTAGCTGGTAGAATTTATTTTTTAAAAAATAACAAAGAACAAAGAAGATAAGGGCAGGGAGAGGGAAAGAGAAGAAAGGAGGAAAGAAGGGAGAGGGAAGGGAGAAGAGAAGGAAGGAAAAAGGCAAAGGAGATACACCAAACAGATAATGTAGTTAGACAATGCAAATGACCTGTAAGCATGAAACAACGATCAGCAGCCATTTCTATCAACTCACCGAAATATAGGGGTGTGGCCAGGCTTTGGTTTGCTCCAGGTAAAGGGTGAAGGAACTGAAAGAAATTGGTCACCAGATGAATCTTTCTTTAAAGGATACTGAGATCCAAGGCCATCATCTACTGAAGTCTCCCGGGACGGTGATAAGCTCCCTTGATCATCTGAACAGACCTCTAATTTTCCTGGTAGTATGGCAGCTTGATCTTCACAAGTCTTCCTTGTTTTCAAAGGGATATCAGTTTCTACACAGTACTGAAATGGGAAAGGTGCAGGGCCAAGGCCCGATCCAGTGTGGACAGAAGCAGTAAGCCAGGAATCTTCTGTTACACTTCCCCTAGGGGAGTGGCCAGGGGAAGGGACAGGTGAGTGATGGGGTGAAAGGGAACCAGCATAACATACTTCAGCACTGGAGTGCCGTCGTTTACCACAGGGAGAAGTGGGCCTTGAGGAGGGTCCTGAGGCTGGTCTGGGGCTCAGCCAATTCTCATCAGTGATACTGGATCTAGGAGAGTGGCAAGGAGATTGCCTAGGTGACAAGGAGTGTCCAGGTCCATACTGTTGCTGCCAGGAGTCTTCTCCAGGACAGCCTCCTGGAGAGCCACCTGGAGAAGTCAGAGGTGAGCCAAGAGTAAATCGTGCAGCAGCTTCATTCAACTCTGAATCCACATCATCATAAATGTGTGAAAGAGATTCACAAGAAGATGCATCTGAGAACCAGCTCCTAGAAGAAATGCTGCTGGCAGGACTAGGACTAAAGGAAGACTCCCGGTAGGATGGCTCAAGTGGAAGATAGAGATGATCTCTACAAGGTCTTTCCAAATATTCCCTTTCTGGGTCATTTATCTGTAGGTCATCTTCATGTGCATCGGTTCCTTGATGACAGTTAGGAGAGATGGATGTAATCTGAATACTTGGGCACTCAAAGGGTTTGGGACCACCTAATGGGCTATATTTAGATTCAGAAATATCACCAGTTCCTTCATAATTTTTGTGACCTTGGAGCTGAAATGATGGTGACAAAACAGAAGAGTGAGACTGCAGCAGTCCATGATGTGGTAAGCCAAGTGATGAGTTTAAAGTAGATGAAGGTGGATCTACATTAAAGATGTAAATGGATGCACAGTCATCTGGTTCAAGATCTATGAAAGGGAAGGAGGGAAAAACCACCACAACCAAAAAAGTCAATAAAACAAATTAGAAAATTCAAGTTTATAAATTACTAGATGAAAAAACAATAACAATCCTGAGAGAACAAAATTTGGATATCAAAATGCATGTCATCAGCTCCAGTAAAGGGTTGGGCACAGCGATTCTATCTGCTTTATTGCAACACACAGGCAGAAGGATTACTAAGCATTCAATGCCTGTCTTAGCTATAGAGTTTCAGGCCACCCTGAGCTATCTGATCAGACCATATCTCAACAACAATAAAAGTGACTTAAAAAATACATCATTTATTTTGCAGCTATGCATGAATATTACATATAAAAGTATGTAATTATGTGAAATTCTTTTTTCTCTACTTCCCCATTTCCAAGAAATATCTGAGAATAGAAAAATATTTTTTCTAAAAGGTATGGTGTATTTCTATAAACTTTCACAAACACAAAAAAATTAAAGCCACAGAATTCTAAGATTTAAACTGGGCCAGCAAGATGGCTTAGTGGGTAAAGGTGCTTTGCTGCCAAACCCAATGATCTGAGCTCAACCTCTGAGACCACATGATAGAAGAAAACCAACTCCTGTAAGTTATCTTATGACTTCCATATGAGCACTGTGGCATGTGCACACTCATACCACCACCAGCATCCTGAAAAAAAAAAAAAACCTGAAATTTAAAATTTCAGATTTTATTATTTTCATTTTTTATGTGTTTGCCTGCATTTATATTACTATAGCATATGTGTACAGGCAGCATCAGATTTCCTGAAACTGGAGTTACAGAAAGTTATAAGTCACTTTGTGGGTGCTAGGAACAGAATCTAGATTCTTTGTAAAGCAGCAGGTGCTTTCAACACTAATGCATCTGTTCAGCCTCGAAGAATTTTTCTTTTTCCTTTTTGACTTTTTGAGATAGAGTTTCTCTGTGTAGCTCTGGCTGTCCTAGAGCTCACTATGTAGACCAAGCTGGCCTCAAATTCACAGACTTGCCTTTGCCTCCCAAGTGCTAGGATCAAAGGCAAATGCCACCGCCACCACCACCTGGCAAGAATTTTTTTAATGATAAAAACATTTTAAACAGTATTATTGTATTTGGCAGTTGCAGGTTACAATGGAATGAAACAGTATTTGAAAAGCACCTGGTGGTGGTGGTGGTGGTGGTGGTGTGGTGTATGCCTTTAGTACCTGCACTCAGGAGGCAGAGGCAGGTGGATCTCTTGAGTTTAAGGCCAGCCTGGTCTACAGAATGAGTCCCAGGACAGTCAGGGCTACAGAGAAATCCTGTCTGGGGGAAAAACTGAGAAAGAAAAGTACCATGGGAGTACTGATGAGAAGGAGTAATGGTTCATACCTAAAATCTTGAATTTGGGAGGCAAAAGGATCACCAGTTCCAGGCCAGGATAGGGAAGGTAGTAAGTTTGAGACCCATCAACTCTGTGTGGGATACACAGTGAGACTGTCTCAAAAACAAATGGCAGGTAATTTTTCGTAAGAGTATGGCTGGCTGTTGTTTGTACTACCCTACCATTACCTTTGACTCTTATTCACATCATTTACTCTCTGTAGATTTCACTTTCTTTGCAATAAAATTCAAGATTTCTTTTTTAAAAAATGTAATTAACACAGACATCTTTCTCCTCTGTAGTCACATCATAAAGATTTCATGTTTGCCCACAGCAGACCAGGCTACAAAAGCCACTGGATGGGGCTGGAGAAATGGCTCATCAGTAGAGACACTAACACGAGCTGCTCTTCTAGAGAATCTGGGTTTGTTTTGTTTATGAGTTTTGTTTGTTTGAGACAGGGTCTTACTATGTAGCTCTGGCTGACCTGGAACCTATGTAAACCAGACTGGCCTTGAATTCACAAAGATCTTCCTGCCTCTGTTTCCCAAAGGCTGGAATTAGAGACCTGTGTGTAAACACTCAGTGGCTGGGTTTGATCTGACTTTTAGCACCCGTATAGCAACTCACAAGTGTCTGAAATTCCAGTGCCAGGAAATCCAATGCCCTCTTCTGTGGGTACTAGGTATAAACATGGTACATAGACACATATTAGACAAAACATCCATACATAAAATGAATTAAAACAAAAAAGCCAGACAGCATTAGATCTTTACCTAAACAAACAAACAAAAAAAAGATTGAGAATTTTAACTTATAGTTATTAATCTCCATAAATTTAAAATTTATGGTACACATATGTGAAATCTCACCACTCCAGATTGGGCAGTGGGATAGAGTTTAAGGCTAGCTTTGGTTACAAAGACAAACACTGTCTCAAAATAAATAAGAATAAAATAAGATTAAAAATCCACCCTTTGCTAGAATACTTAATACTGAGCAAGTCTTGTTAGAGTCTTAACTATACTAGCAACTACTATATTCCTCGTCATTATAAAATCCAATTTAACAAAAAAACCCTTTTTACTTAAGAATGTACTCTAAGACCTTATAATTCCATTCTAATATAATTATGATAGCAATGTTATTCCAGTGGCTGACTAATGCTGAAATTCATAGCTTCCTCCAAGTAAACTGTAGATAAAAAAGCATATACATAATAGATGTCTTGAGGCTATAGAAACAATTCATTGAGTAATAGTGCTTTCTGTGCTGGCATGAAAACTTGAACTCAAATCCCTATCAACCCATAAAAGAGGTGGGTATGGCTGCCTGTGTCTGTAACCTCAGCACTGAGGACTGAGAGGCAAGCAGGTTTTAGAATTCCTAGCAGGTGAGTCAGTTTAACTGAAATGGTGAGCTTCTGATTCAGTGAGAAACCCTGTCTCAAGGCTATAAGGTAAACAACAATAGAGGAAAACATCTGACATCCTTCACTAGCCTCCTTGTGCGTTCAAGCATGGACACACACATATGAACATAAGAATGTCTTAAAGTAGTACAAAAGACATGAACACAAAAGATAATGTGCTGTTTTATCTTTTTCCTATGTGTCTTAAAGTTCCAACTCAGAAAATGATTGCAGCCACTCCAACCATACTGTAACAGTCTCAAGATTTTCAACTTCATGATGTTCCAGAACCATCTCAAGACTTGTAATTTTTTCTTTTTTAAATGTTCTATCAGCCACTAAAGGGTCCTTGGAAAGCAGACAGTAATCTGGAGAACAGAGATAGCCTGTTCATGTCTTTACTAACAGTAAACCAGGAGTTGACAAAATACAAGCTGTGAGCCAAATCTGTCCTACCACCTGTTTTTTTGTTTGTTTATGACAACCTACAAGCTAAGAATGGTTTTTAAAAAAACTGTATTATGAGATGTAATGAAGTGATTCAAATGCTGGTGTCTATAAATACAATTTTATTTGAAACTTGGCCCCATTCAATTATGTGCTGTCCATGGATACATTCTCACAAAGACAGAGAAGAGTAACTTGAAAAAAACACCTAAGAGAACGCCACATTGCTGCTTGGAACACATAATACAGTTTTATTGTTTTGTGGTGCGCAGAATCGAACCTAGATCTTTACAAATACTGGACAAACATTCTACACCAAGCTATATACCCAGCTCTTCTTGTTTTGTTTTTGAGATAGAGAAGTGTGGGGGAGAGAGTGTCTCATCATAAATCTGTCCGGTTTGCAAACTACCCTGTGCACAAAGGTGACCTACAACTCTCTATAAATACTAGTCTGCCTCTGCCTCATGGCAAATAAATAGCAGTAACCCCAAATGGATGACTGAGGCATACATAACAAGATTATCTCAAAACAAAACAGCAGCAACAACAATCAATAAGAAAGATCCACAAGGCAGTCCATGCTTGTAATCCCAGCACTGGGAGATAGTCAGGAAGGTTAGGAATCCTAGATCAACCTTGGCTAAATATACCTGGCTCCTCAGTCCAGCTCTGCTTTCAAACTTTTAGCAAGGCACAGTGGCTCATATCTAAAATTCCAGTACCCAAGAAGCTAAGGCAGGAGGATTGGCACAAGTTCAAGGTCAGCTACATAGTGAGTTCCAAAGCAGTCTGGGCTGGGCTATAATCTCAAAAAGAAAAAAAACAACAAAAATGACCACTATGGGTTAAGCAATTCCTCCCAGTTATATATTCATCAGAATGAAAATATGTCTATAGAAGAACCTGCACACATATGTTTGTAACAGTATTATTTGAAATGGCCAAAGAGTGAATAAAAAAAATCAGATAATTCTTAATAGATTAATGAGTAACCAAACTGTGGTACATTCAATTAAATACAAGGAAGAAATAAAACCTATAGTAGTGCTGCACAACTGCGATTCAAACTACTTAGCAGGCTGAAACAACATTCTAAGAACCTTTCTTGTTAAGAAATGTGAGCTGGAGATGGCTCAGCAGTTAAAAGCACTGACTACTCTTCCACAGGTCCTGAGTTCAATCCCCAGTACACACATGGTGGCTCACAACTGTCTATAATGGGATTTGATTCGTTCTTCTGTCATGCAGTCATATATGCAAATAGAGCTCTCATATACATAAAATACATGAGGGGAGGGGGGAAGGAGGACACTCAGGAGACAGAGGCAGGCAAATTTCTGTGTGTTTGAAACCAGTCTGGTCTAGAGTTCCAGGGCTACACGCAGAAATCCTGTTTTGAAAAACAAAGCTGGGGCTGGAGAGATGGCTCAGAGGTTAAGAGCACTGACTGTTCTTCCAGAGGACCTGAGTTTAATTCCCAGCATCCACATGGCATACCGTTACACGAATTCACATAAAATAAAAATAAATAAAAAAAAGAAAAAAGAAAAACAAAGCAGAAATGCTGCTACACCTGGAATGTTTGAAGACATTCTAAGTGAAAGACACAGACACAAAGTCACACAACAATTATACTATGCCCTTTATATTCTCTATCCACAATAACAAATCCAGAGGTAGAAAGAAGTGAAGGCAAAACTAAAAAACTAGCTGAGTATAAAGCTTTTTGTTTTTTAAATGAGCAACTAACCCTGTTTCCAAATTTCCACACCTCTCCACTCTACTTTTTCTTTAGGCAGTAAACAAAGTTTTCTGACAAGATAAAAAAAGGAAGACTGGGCAACCATACTGAAAACAGGATGATGAAATAAAGTCATTCTAAAACGTGTATATTGAAACCCTACGTGCTTTTCTACTCCCTTGGCTCACAGCATAACACACTCACACTCTCTAGGCAATACACAGCAGACTTTTCACTTGGGAATCTAATTACCTAAGGAAGAGAACTACAGACCTCAAAGGTAACCTAGTAAAAACTCCTACAAGGAGGCCTGCAGTTAGCAAACATCATCTGTGATCTGTGAATACTTAATTTTGGTGCCCCAGTTTAAGTAATAAACAGGTAACAACAATCCCAGAAGGCTGAGGAAAGCTTCAAAATTTAACAGTCTAAAGCCAAGCATAGTGGCACATGGCTCTAATCCCAGCTATCTGGAGGCTGGGGCAGAGAATCTCAAATTTGAGGTATACTGAGCTTCAAGCCAGCCTTAGCAGCAGAACAAAACTATGACTCAAAAAACAAAAAAGAAAAAAACAAACAGATGCCCACTTAAGATTTAACAAGAGGGGCTGGAGAGATGGCTCAGCGGTTGGGAGCACCGTCTGTTCTTCCAGAGGACCCGGGTTCGATTCCCAGCACCCACATGGCAGCTAACAACTGTCTGTAGTTCCAGTTCCAGGCAAACACCAAGGCAAATAAATAAATAAATAAAGTTTAAAAAAAAAAAAAAAAGATTTAACAAGAGCCAGGTGTGTCAACACAAGTCTGTAATACTAGTACTAAGGAAGATGAGGCAAAAGAATGTAAAGTTCAATGAGAGATCTGACTCAAAGGAATAAGGTAGAGCATGGTAAAATGGACTGGCCAACATCCTCCTCTAGTTTCTGGGCATGTGTTCACACAAACGTAAATAAGTAAGTAAGAAAAACTATTGAAAATTACATTACAGCTTAAATCTAAAAAACATACTGCAATAGAAAATAACAAAAAGTAGGGGCTGGAGAGATGGCTCAGTGGTTAAGAGCACCCTCTGCTCTTCCAGAGGACCCGGGTTCGATTCCCAGCACCCACATGGCAGCTAACAACTGTCTGTAGTTCCAGTTCCAGGCAAACACCAAGACAAATAAATAAAGCTTTTTTTTTTTTTAAAAAAGAAAATAACAAAAAGTAATATATTCCCATAGTTTTATTAATAAGCAACAGCAAGTCTGGTGGTGCTGGTGCACACCTTTAATCCCAGCACACAGGAGCAGAAGCAGGCAGATTTCTGTGAGTTCAGGGCTAGCCTGGTCTCCAGAGTGAGTTCCAGGACAGCCAGGGCTACAAAGAGAAATGTTGTTGGAGGAAAGGGGTGAGGGTGGGGACAGGGACAAAAACCAGTATGTTGAGAAGCACTGTGCTAGAATGAACACATAATTTGACACATACCAATTTCTATTATTAATGTATCCCACCAATACAGAACAAAAATACCCTTTCAAAGTATTTATTTATGGGAAGGGAGAAAAAGTACTTATTTATGTGTATTGGTGTTTTGACTGCATGTATGCCTGTGCCCCTCATACATGCCTGGTGCTCACAAAGGCCAAAGAGGTGTAAATTTCCCTGGCCAGCCTGGCATACAGAGACCAATCAGGAAACATAGCAAGATCAAATAAAAAGAACCTAAAAACAAAGTAGAGAGCTTCTGAGGAAGACACAGATCTCTGCACCCCCACCCCCAACACACACACACACACACACACACACACACACACACACACACACACACACAAAGTGCATGTGTACCAGCACATATAGCATGCAAGCACACACACTAATTAATAGTGATGTTATGTCTGTAGTCCCAGCTACTCAGGCAAAGTCCAGATTGCTTGACCCCAGGAGCTTACTGTGATACTGGGTCACATAAAAAGATGCTATCTTTAAAAACAAACAGGGCTAGGGAGATAACTAAATGATGTCTGTGGAGATCAGAAGAGGGCACTGGAACCCCTGGAACTGGAGTTACAGATGGTTGTGAGCCATCATGTGGGTGCTGGAAACTAAACCTCTTCAAGAGCAACAATTGCTCTTAACTGCTGAGCCATCTCTCCAATCCCCCCTCCCATTTTCCTTTTTCTTTTTTTTTTTTTAATGATAAATCAAATCTAATTAGGATTAGTAGAGGCAGGAGTGAGATATTATTTAAAGGAGCATAAGCAACTTACCAGGAGTGACAGCACTTAAGGAGGTGTAAGGTGTCATGAGTCTTCTCCTGACAATATTACTTTCTAAAGTGGGCATTTTTCCTATCCTGTCATTTTAAAGAGCTTGAAGGGCTTTTGAGTATTATTATTACAAAGATTTTTTTTATTTATTACCTATACAGTATACAGAAGAGGGCACCACATGTCATCATAGATGGTTATGAGCCACCATGTGGTTGATGGGAATTGAACTCAGGACCTCTGGAAGAACAGTCAGTGTTCTTAACCTCTAAGCCATCTCTCCAGCCCCTTGAGTATTATTATTATTTATTATTATTAAGACAAGGTCTCACTATGTGGGTTAGGCTAGACTTGAACACACAGATATCCACTTGCCTCTGTCTCTTGAATGCTAAGATTAAAGACATGAACCACCATACTCAGATTGAGTGTTGATCTTTAAAGATTTTATTGTGGAAATTTAAAAACATACATAAAGGCAGACAACATTATACTTAGCCCAATATAACCACCTTCTAGCTTTAGTAATTTCTGAATGACACCGAGGCACAGGAGCTTATGCCTCTAATCCCACCATTTGGGAGCTTGAGGAAGAGGACTGCCAAGTCAGGTCCTGCCTACTAGGAACATTACTGAAAAATAGAAAAGATGAAACTGAACCAGACAAAGTGACACACACCTTTAATGCCAGTACTCAGGAGGTAGAAGCAGAGGCAGGCTGATCTCTATGAGTCTGAGGTTAACCTGGTCTACACAGAGTTTCAGGACAGCCAAGGCTATACATAGAAAAACCCTGCCTCAATCAATCAATCAATCAATCAAAAATTAATCCAACATTAGAGCTCAAGTCTATCCATTTTTGATTAAGATAAAGAGTATCAGAATTAACCCATGCCAACACTGCTTGGATGACTAGGAATTGGAAGATAGCCCAGAGACGTAGGGTAGAACCAAACATGGCTGCCCCACCAAAAATCAATAAAATGATTCCTAATGATGTTCTGCTATACTCATAGATCAGTGCCTACTCCAGTCATCACCAGAGAAACTGCCTCCTGTAGAGACCGACAGCCAAACATTAAGTGGAGAGCAAGATTAGAGGTCTCCACTGGGTCCCTCCCCTTAGAGCTCGAGGAAGACTACAGAAAGGGGAAGAAGAAATGTGGGAGCCAATGGGGTCAAGGACACCAGGAAAGCATGGCTCACAGAATCAATTACACAGGATTCATAGAAACTGAAATAAAGCCTACATGGGTCTATGCTAGGTCCTTTGCATATATACTATGGTATTGGATTGGTGTTTTAGGACAACACCGGACAGTGGGAATGGGGGTATCTCTGACACTTTTGGTTGCTTTGGGGACATTTTACCTCCTACGGGTTGCCTCATCCAGTCTTGATGTGAGGGGTTTGTGCCTGGTCTTATTATGTGTAGCTGATATTTCTGGGAAGCCTGTTCTTTTCTGAGATAAAGGGTGGACTTAGGAAAAGGGGGAGGACTAGAGACAAAAGCTGCAGTAGGGGTGTACTATATGAGAGAAAAATATATAAAAATCAAAGAAAAAAAGTAAAGCTGATAAAAAATCAGGAGTGCAAAAGTTTGACAAAGAATCTCACACTAAAACCCAGGCTGGGGCTGGAGAGATGGCTCAGAGGTTAAGAGTACTCACTAACTGTTCTTCTAGAGGTCCTGAGTTCAATTCTCAGCAACCACATGGTGACTCACAACCATCTATGATGACATCTGTATACTGTATACACAATAAATAAATATTTAAAAAAAATAAAACCCAGGATGACCTAGAACTTTTCATGAAGCCAAGGTCAGACTTCAACTCACAACAATCCTCTTGCCCCAGCTTCTCAAATACTAGTGCTGCAGGATGAAGCCATTAGGCTTGGCTAAAATGTATATTTTAGATACAAGAACTCTTACCTACTGCTAGCAGCAACACATATTCAAACTGTACATTTTATAGGAAATGAAATTTTATGTTACTTCCTAAGTGTGTCTGGAATTTTCATGCTTTCATTGAATTACAGTTCCCTTTCACACACAAATGCCAATGTGTTAACTAGAACCTTCCAAACAAATTTCAGATTATGGTAAACTATCAATTCATAGGCTATCTTATTTAAACTGTGCAGCTCCAAATGTTTCTCTTGCCAAATACAAGCAAACAGGAAAGTCATAATATATATATAAATAATATATATACACAAAAAGTTTGATCTTATTTGTGTCTCTTTCAAGCCTCCCTGAAGAAAATTTATTCTTCTGTTACTTGAACCTCACATGGCATGTTTGTGCAAATTTGATGACGTGGATTCAGTTTTAAAAGCCAAGTTTACTTCCAAATTTGTTGTGACTATCCTCCTTGCCCACTAGGATAGCTCTAAACAACAACTTCCTTATTCATGTTACTGCTATGACCAAAACTACAGCATACTATCAAATGGGGCTCAACCTACTTAGGTTTCCTACCTCTAAGGAGTAATGTGGGCATACTATCAAATGGGGCTCAACTTACTTAGGTTTCCTACCTCTAAGGAGTAATGTGGTTGCCTTCCCTCCTTGGCCCCACCCGTATTTAAAAGAAAACATTTTCACTCACTTATCAATGATGAAAAAAATTGGTAATACAATTCATCACCTTCTTTTTAAAAGTTTCTGTTTCATAGATGGAGCTATAACCAGTGGTATATCATTCTGTAGCATGTGAAAAGCCCTAGGACTAACCATATACTCTCACATGCACTCACGCACACATACACACTCTAAGTTTTTTTAAAAAAGATTTCTATTATGTGTGGGGACATTTGTGTGTGTCCACAAACACAAGTGTGAGGGTACCCTTGAAGGCTAGAAAGGATACTAATCCTCACAGAACTGAAGTTACAAGTGGCTGCAAACTGTTCTCTGTGGGTCAAAACTCCAGTCCTCTGCAAAAGCAGCAAGCACTCTTAATCACCGAGCCATCTCTTCCAGTACCTAATATCAGTTTTTATGACAGAAGAAAAGCAAACAGTGTAATTTCTCTTTTAAAATGCCCTCATGATTAGATTTAACTGAAAAAAAAAAAAAAGTCAACTTCAAAAGCAGAGTTTGGACTATGCTTGTCATAAAAATAACTATGATTTTAGGAATATTTTATGGATGTTGCTGATAGGAAAGTCATTAACAGTATAAGTAGATTCTAGGCTAGTGATACAGTTCAGCTGGTAGAGAGTACTTGCCTAGAATGCAGGAGGCTCTGGGTTCAATCTCTAGTACCACATTCATTAAGTGTGTAGTAGCACACACTTATAACCTCAACATTCTAAAGCAAGAGAACCAGAAGTTCAAGGTCATCTTCAGTATACAAATTCGATACCATCTAAGGATACAGAGATCCTGTCTCAAGAAAAACAAAACAAAAAGGATTAAGTTGATTCTGATGTACCCCAGGCTAACCTTGAACTTGATATATAGCTAAGACTGGCCTTGATATCTTGATCCTCCTGTTTTCACCCCCCAGGTTTTAATTTTTATATTATTCTATAAAACACCATACTAGTAATATATTAAAATACATGCTGAATATCTCTTCTGTGTTAGCAAATGGGAAGACCTTAGAAAGTATAGGAATAACAAAACTCTTAAAATTGTATTTCTAGGTTTGACATGGTAGTGCATGTCTATAATCCCAACATTTGGGAAACTGGGATTAAGAATTGAAGGGCACCAGGCAGTTGTGGCGCATGCCTTCAATCCCAGCACTCAGGAAGCAGAGGCAGGAGGATCCTGAAACTTGCTCTGTAGACTAGGCTAGTCTTGAACTCAGAGATCCACTTGCTTCTGCCTCCTCAGTGCTGGAATTAAAGGTAAGTGCCACCACTGCCCAGCTAAATCAATATATTTAACAAAGCAATTATCACTCTTACACTCCCTACCCTGTTTTCCTCATACTTATACTAAAATACACTTATTCACTTATCTCTATCACACAACTTTGCTGGTATCCCTAGGAACATCCTTCAATCCTAGTCAATAAAAGTGTGAAACAAACACAATATTTAGTAGTGCATGACGGTCCACATCTGTAATCCTAGTACTAGGGAAGTAGAGGTAGGATGATAAGGAATTTAAGATTCTCCTCAACTACATCAAGAGTTCTAGGCCAACAGGGATTACATGAAACCCTTTCTCAAAAAAAAAAAAAAATTAAAATTAAAATAAACAGCTGATCTTGGTGATACACTCCTTTAATCCCAGCACTCGAGGAGCAAAAGCAGGAGAATCTCTATGAGTTCTGGGCTAGCCTGGTCTACATAATGAGTTCCAGGCCAGCTAGAACTACATAATGAGACCCTATTTCAAAGAAACTAAGTAAATAAAGCTAAGCATAATGGTGCTTGCTTGTAATCCCTATACTTGGGAGGGTAAAGGCAGCAGGATCAGGAATTCAAGATTAGTCTTGGTGACATAGCCCAGATTGGCAAAAGCAAGACCCTACCTCAAACCAAAAGAAACACACAAAAACAGAATATTAAACTATTAGTCTAAGTAAAGAGTGAAATGTTAACCACTGACTCTATTAGTCAATACACACTCTCACTGCATCCAAATCCACAGAAAAATCTAGTCTATGGTATGAAAATATCAATTAGCAGCAATCAAATTTTCTTTTATAATACTTAATAAATGAGCCGTACAAATATTTCAGAAAATCATAGCAAGCAACTTCCCCTTTTTTAAGTCCTGACTAAAATATCCAATTATACTTGTATGATCACTGAATCAATCTCCTTTCAAACCTTACTTTGTAACTCAAAAAAGTAGAATGTAATTAAAAGGAAAGAACATCAGTATTTATACTAAGAAAAGAGTACACTGAAAAGAGACTAAAATTAAAATAGGGCCAGCCAGAAGGCTTAGTGGGTTAAAACACTGCTACCAAGCCAGAAAACCTGATTTCTAAGCCCGAAACCCGCACATTGGAAAGAAAAGAAGTGATAAAACTGATTCCCCCAGTTGTCCTTTGACCCCACAACATGCATGCCACACACAAAATGAGTAAAAGTAGCAAGAATCTTTTTTTTTTTTTTTTTAAGATAAACTCTATGTAGCCCTGGTTGTCCTGGAACTCCACTATGGAGGCCAGCGTGGCCTTGAACTCACAGAGATCCTTCTGCCTCTGCTTTCTGAGTGCTGGGATTAAAGACCTGTACTGTCATGCCCAGCATTTTTTTTTTTTTTAGTAATGAAACTGGGGCTGGAGAGATGGCTCAGCAGTTAAGAGCACTGATTGCTCTTCCAAAGGTCCTAGATTAGATTCCCATGACCTACAAGGTAGTTCACAAACATCTGTAACTCCAGTCCCAGGAGAATCTCACACCCACATCTGGCTTTCTGAGGGCACTGCATGTTATGTGGTAAACAAATATACACACAAACATCCATATATAGAATTTTTTAAAAAAAATTTCTAAAGAATAAAATAAAAATATCTAAGACCAAATACTCCAACTCATGTCAGGTATTTTGTTGTTGTTGTTTAAGATTTTATTATTTTAAATTGTGTGGGTATGTGCATGGGAGTTCAGGCACACCCAAGAGCTCTCCCTAGAGTTGAAATTACAAGCAGTTGTGAGCTTCATGACATGTGTATTACCTCATCTACAAAAGACTGGACAAAAGCACTGAATGAGAATAAAAACTGAGGCAGGCATGGTGGCACAGGCCTGTAACCTCACGTCAGGGAGACTGACAGAGGGTTATAAATTCAAGACCAGCCTTGACTTCATAGTAAGACTAGACCTCAAAAATAAAAACTGGGACATCAGAAGATAATTTATCAAAGAGATAGTAAATTATAGACAGCACTGAGCACTAGACAAAGTAAAAACAAAGTAAATTACAGCCAAAGGCTGTATTGAGAAAAATCCCCTCAAGTTTATATTTGAAAAACCTGTGTAGTAAGTGTAGCTGAAGACAGGAAAACTATCATAAGTTTGACAATAACCTGGACTACAGAGGCAACTTTAAAGAAAAAAGTACATTAATATTTGATTAGATTATAAGATAGTTCTTCTCTTCAAAAACTCAAAAACAGCAGTAGATAGATATTATTATATATAATATAGCATCATTTCTTCTGGTGATGTCTCATTTTGGACTAGAAAATATTTAATACATTTTGTGGCTAGAAAGATAGCCCAACAATTATGAGAACTCACAATAGGTGACTCACAACTATCGATAACTGCAGCAAGGTGGGAGGTAAAGACAGGAGGATTGTTTAGGGCTCACTGGCCACCCACATAGCATCAGGTTCAGTGAAAGATCCAGTCAACAAAGCAGACAGAAATAAAGAGAAACACTGTACTTCCTCCTCTGGGCTCTGTATGTTCACATGGATGGACAGACAGACAGACAGACAGACAGACAGACAGACAGACACACACACACACACACACACACACTCTCACTCTCTCTCTCTCTCAAGCATACACACAAAAAGTTTGAGTGAGTTCAAGTGTGTGTTTTTGTGGGACCCTATCTCAAATAAACAAACTGAATTGAAAGCTAGGCACATGTGGTAAGACATGCCTAGAATTCCAACATTTGGGAAGTAGAAATAGGATCACAGGAGTCCAAGGTCATCAGCTAGTACATAGTGATAGGAGAGCTATGATTATAGTATAGAAAGACTTTGTTTAAATAAACAGGATGGGAAGAGAATTCAGTAGGAAAAGTGCTTTGCTTACATCACAAGTATTAGGATCTGAGTTTAGTTCCCAGAAGCTATATAAAAATGCTGACTATGTCGATACAGGTTTGTAATCTCAGCACTTGGGAGACAGAGACAGGATCAATGAGGTTCACTGAACAGGTCTAGACTAATTGGTAAATTCCAGAACAATGAAGAAACCCTATCTCAAAACAGGGGAGCAGCTTTACTGAGAAAGACACCTGAGGACAACCGGTAGCTTGCACACTACATGTAGACACCCGAATGCACACCCACAAAAGAGACTAAATTTTCAGATAAAAATTATAACTAAGGAACGGCAAACAGTGCATTAGAGCACTAGAAGCCGCTTTTTATAATAATAATGCACTAAACATAGGTGGGCTATGTTGTTGTTTACCGTTGTTTGTTTTTGAGAAAGGTCTCACCATATAATTATGGATAGCCTGGAATTCTCTACATAAACCATACTGGCCTCAAACTTGTGGTCTGCCTGCGTCTACCTCCTCTGAAGTACTGGGTTATAAACACAAACAACACTGAGTTACATTAAATACTTTGCCTGGCACTCCACTAATGTTTCTAAAATCTCTACTTACTGGGATTATATAATCAGTTTGAAGTTAGATACTAGAAAAGAGCTTGACAACTTAGTTTGATTTAAAATTAAAAAAAAAAAAAAAATGACAGGTTGTCCTCTTTAACTCACAGAGATCCCCACCTACCTCTGCATGCAAAGGGCTGGGATTCACCACATTCAGCCTCCACAAAGAATATGTCAAAACCTTTTCACTACATGGAAATTTCAATGTGCTCTATTTATTCTCAAACCTTCAGAGAAGTGTAGAACCAACATGGGCCAAAATTACCAAGATTTGCTATCTTATGGAACTGACCAATCAGCTAAAGAACCAAAATAATACTAATTACCATCAAAAAAAAAAAAAAAAAAAAACAACCAATATTGATTCAAAACTTAAATGGTATTTACTTATTAAAATTCAACAACTGTGTTAACTAAAACAGCTGTGGGTAGTGTCTCACTTAAGTAATCCTGGGACTCTGAGAGGCTGAAGCAGGAAGAACACTTCCATTTGAAGGCCAGCCTGGGCTACACAGTGAATTCTAGGCTGGTCTGTGATACACAGTGAAACAATGCCTCAATAAAATACAAAAGCAAAGAGTGTTATTATTTCCTATAAATTTCACCATAATGAGAAACAAATATTTTTAAGAAAGTGACCATTGAATATGGTGGCATATTCCCACCCAGCACTTGAAAGATGAAGCAGCAAACCACTCAGAACCAGAGACCATCTAAGGAAGAAAAAAAATGAAAGGAAGAAAGAGAACATTTTAAAGTGGGTTTCTGGTAAAAAATAAAACTGTTGACGTTGACCTCTGGAAATTTCAATTACAAATCAAGTTACAAACTTTCTTCCTAAAAATTCACTCAAACAAATAGTTGAGTTTTTTTTTTTTTTTCAGTCTCCATAATCTAAGTACAATTCAGTGCCATTCTCTCCATAAACCCCACTTTCCTTTTTCTTTTATATATGAAATTTATCACAATTCAGTTGCCTAATAATACAGTTATTTGGGCTATGTGTTTTTTATCTATTTCTCCACTTCCTTCAGGAGTTCGAGACTTTTTGCATCAATATAACACTACACAACTAAGTATCTAGAAGTATCTTCAAAATAAGTCTGGTTCAAATAATGCTAACAGAACTGAAAATAAAGTCAATCTAACTATTACAATTATTTATTATATTGAAAAAGGAGGGGGCTGGAGAGATGGCTCAGAGATTAAGAGCACTGACTTCTTCCAGAGGACCTGAGTTCAAGTCCCAGCAACCACATGGTGGCTCACAGCCATCTATGATGACATCTGGTGCCCTCTTCTGTATACTGTATACATAATAAATAAAACTTAAAGAAAAGAAAAAGGATCTAGCATAAAAAGCTGAAAAGGAATTAATAAAGTAGGTATTGTACCACCTAGAGTACCTAGAGACTTAACTTGCAAAAAAAAAAAAAAAAAAAAAAAAAAAATTCTTTCAATGCAACTCTGGAAAACCAATCTACCAGACTTCAATATAATATGATTAATGGTAAGTAACTTACTGATACTGGAAAGAATAGAGATACTCTTATCCATCTTTTTTGTTTTTAAGTTCTCTTACATATGTAATAGGGAAACTGAACTTAATGACCCACACTATACCAAAGCTATTCCAAACCAGGTCAAAGCAGAGTGTTAAGTCCCCAGTCATCATCCTATTTCCTGACTGGTTTGACCCGCAAGCATTATGGTGCCGGCTTTCCCGACCTAAGATCTCCTTTTAAAAAGTCTTCTGAGAAAAGCTTTTCCTTAAAACAAAAATTGACTTCTTACAACATTCTAAGAGATTTATGAAAAAAAGCACCCTAACTTAAAAAAGAAAGAAAAAAACTCTAGAAACACTTTATGTAAAACCCAGTTTTCAGAAAAGTCCGTTATAGCATACCTGAAATTAAATGTGAAATAGTAATTTGCAAAACAGAACAATTTCTCGAACGTGTTACTCTCCTAGCAAAGTAATTTGTTTCAAAACATACGAATTTTTAGAAGAGCCTACACTACAAGAGTACGCATGTTTCCAGTAAAGAATTTAACAAACCTAAGAACGGTTCTGTGCGCTAACACTTGCTTCACGGGGACTTTTCATTAGCACCATGCCGGCGCAGCAGCGACAACCAAAAGCCTCTTGGGGCTTTGGCCCCAACTCTCAGCCTCCAAACTCCGGGCGTGCACCGGCCACTGGCCTCCCGGAGTCGAGTTCCCTGTGACTTCGCTTCCAGCCCAGCCACTTCCACGTCGCCGCGAACCACACGCCTGCTCCTCCTCCTCCTCCTCCTCAAATTAAATCAGCCTTCACTCACCACACGCACGCACGGGGGACCGGGGAAAAGGCGAGCTGGCGGGAGCGCGGGGAGGGCACGCTCTACAGTCCAGGCTGGCCCGGCACCCACCTGCAGGCCGCGAGACCTGGGACACCGGCGCCGGTGCCCCGTCCTCGCCGAAGACGAGTTTGAAGTCGAGCTCGTCGTGGGCGCCACAGTTTGCAGTAGTCATCGGCGTGGCCCCGGGTGCAGCGGCTCCTCCTCAGGCGGCCGCGGCGGCTCCTCAGCGCCGCTTCATGCTGGGCCGCGCCGGCCAGGAGGTCAGCTCCACTGCAAACTTTCCGGGCGGGGCCCGCGGAGCCAACTGTTCCGTTCCGACCTAGAAAGCTGCCCGGCCTCCCCGCCGCACTAGGAGCCGCCACTGCCGCCAGTCGAGGGTGCCTAACAGCTACGGTCGCCTCGACCGAGGTTCCCCGCCCCCCCTCCCACAGTCGCCACCACGGCCGCCACCGCCGCGGGCGCGCTCCCGCGCCCAGCAGCGCGCCCTGCCCCGCCCCGCCCCTCGCCGCGCTCCCCTCCGACGGGGCGGCCCATAGGCCGCTGACTCCGCTGACAGTCACGGGCCCCGCCTCCTCGCCGGCCTATCGCGTGAATCCTCTACGAGAAGGAAGTCACGAGAACAAGGAGCTGTAGAGACCTGCTCCCTCTCGGGAGTTGTAGTTAAAGACTATTTCTTCCGCAATTTCTAAGCCAAGACAGTGGAGGACCAATAGCGCTATCTAGTTAGACTGGGAACCCACTGTAGGCCAATGGAAAACTAGCCGTTTCAATTGGGCAGAACTTATGTCGAGGAAGGGGTAGCAGAGCACTTGGGTTATGGTATCCTGATGCTGGTCCCCACCGACGTAAATACTCAGACCACCTCAAGGTTACTTATACACCACTCATTCCTGCATCCTTCCATACCAACTTCAATGGCCGAATCTCGAGAGGGTCATAGATTGCTTCGATCTACTCCGTATATTGGGATGAAGCTGAAAAAACCTTGAGTGATAGGTCTGGAGTTGATTCAGATCCACCCCTTCCTCCCTCCTCCATTCCCATTCAGTGGCTGTGCCTTTATCCCCACTAGCTGGTGCAGATAGCTGTTCTCTTGAGGACACAGAGCATTCTAGGCTTCATCTAAGTCCAGTCACTAGTCCTCCGCTAGTAATGAAGCCCAACTAAGCCTCGGTTCAGAACAAGGAATGTTCTGAGCATGTGAGCCATTCATCACTCCTGCTCAGGGCTTTACACCAGTACTAATACAGAACCTGGAGATACAGAGATAGTCTCCCCTAAGGGTTAGGAAAGAGGAATAACAAATATATAATTACTATGTAAATAGATTAGTGCTATGATAGGAGCTCCGAGGACAGTCAGCACCCAGCTACAGGTTAGTAAGACTGGAGATCCAGACAAAAGATAAGCAAAGTTTGCTCCAGAGAGGGAATAGTCAAAGGTGATTGTGGATGGGTGGGCAGAACACAACAGATCACTGTGTGATGCTTGGACTTTATCCTGAGGACAGCAGGGCACCACACAGGGGCGTAAGCAGGAGACGGACATAGTCAATTCTATATGGAACACTTGATGGAGGACATTAAAAGCAGCAGAACAGAAAGCAGCCAGGCTTCCTGGCACATGCCCATAATCCCAGCATTTGCAAGGTAAAGGCAAAGGATGAGGAGCTCAAGTTATCCTGTGTTACATAGTAAGTTTGAGGAAAGCTTGGGTACGTGAGATCCTGTTTCAAAACAAAGAAAAATGCAGACAGAACTAACATAGTAGGTGGGTGAAAAATACTTCACAGTAAGCTATCTCGCCTACAGAGGCTACCAGAGAAAGCTTGAATATGGAACTAGGAGAGCAAACTCTACATCAGCTCTGCAAACTTTTGTCTGAGACAGGCTATAGGTTTACCAACTAGTTCAAGTGATCCCAAAACTCGGTTAGCTTACTTCCTCATTAAAGCAACTTCAACCCCATTTGTAGACACATGCTCATAATTTAGATTGAGAAAGTGATCTCAGTCTACCCTCCCTCCAGTTATGATCACCTGAATCAGGGGCTTGGCCCATTAGGCTAGAGACAGAAGAGCTGAAGAAATAAAGCGGTGGCTAAGAGCTTTTTCTGTTCTTCCAGAGGACCTGGATTCTGTTCCCAGCACTGATGTGGTGGCTCAGAGCCATCTGTAACTTCCAGGAGATCTAGATGCCCTCTTCTGGATCAATAGGCACAAGGCACACGTGTGGCACAAATATGTACAAGTAGGCAAAACACTCATGTACATCAAATCAAAATCTGGCTAGGGAAGTTGCAGGTGGTTTAAAAAAATTCACCTATTTATTAAATGCTCAGCAGTAGATCTTTTTTTCCCAAACACTGAGTACCTGACAATATCTAGAAAGGGTCATGTTGTAGAGAAGGCTTCTGGTTTAGGGTAAACTAACATGGAGTGACAGAGGCTCAACAGAGCTAAGAACCAATTGTAGGAATGAGACCCTATCTTTAGAAGAAAGGGGGAGTGAATGGTGGGGAGTCACGGCAGGGAGAGAGATTCAAATGGCTAGGGTCATGTAGGCCACAAAGACTCCCCCAATACATACACAGAGGCTCTCCTCAGAATCTATACTCTTAACACTGCTTCCCCAGCTAGAGCCAAGATTTCCCCTGCCCAAAGCTCTTGATCATCACCTACTCTAGATTTCTCAGGGGCCGGAAGTGCAGTACTGTAGATAGAGCCTCACAACAGACACTGTGGGGATCTCTGTAGATCCTTTCTCCTCCTGTGTAGATTATGGCTCAGGCCTGAGAATAAAAAACAAACAAACAAACAAACAAACAAAAACCCCCAGCTTTTTCTTTCACCTATTGCCACAGGCTTGTCCATAGGACTCTATTGCTGAAGCTTCTTCCTACCTCAGAGCCATGGGATGGTACAGCTTAGCCCAGCCCAGCTCCTTGCTTCATACCAGGGAAACCGAGCAACCTTCGAGGTTAGAAATTTTTCCTCTCTCTGGCATATAACTGGCGCCCTCCCCTCTAAACTCTTACTTTGCTTTACCTCTATACCAATGCTGGCCATAGAGAAAAGGACTGCCCCCGGGCAGCGTTCAATTAGGATAGAAAGGTCAAGACCAGCCAATACAACCTCGAAACATTAGTTAGTAAAGTCAGCACAGAGTAATGAGAACCTCGGTCATCTTTTTGTCTTCTCCTGATGGAGGGAGGAGGGTTCCCCACAAGCTGGAAGCCAGCGGGGTCCACATAGCAAGCTTCAGGCCAGTCAGAAAAAAACAAACAAACAAACAAAAAACCTATTGAAAAATAAAAGCAAAAAATATTTGTCACTGAGGATACAGGTCAGGGTACTGGCTGGTTTTATGAGTCAACTTGACACAAGCTACAGTCATCAGAGAAGGAGCCTCAGTGAGGAAATGCTTCAGTGAGATCCAGCTGTGAGGCATTTTCTCATTTAGTAAGCAATGGGGAAGGCCCAGCACGTGATGGGTGGTGCCATCTCTGGGCTTGCTGCTCCTGGGTGCTAGAAGAAAGTGGGCTGAGCACGCCATGGGAGGCAAGCCAGGAAGCAGCTCCCCTTCATGGCCTCTGCATCAGCTCCTGCCCTGTTGGAGTTGCTGTCCTGACCTCCTTCAGTGATGAACAGCAAAGCTAAAGTGTAAGCCACACAAACCCTTTCCTCCTCAACTTGCTGCTTGACCGTGGTGTTTCTCTGTAGCAATAGAAACCCCAACTAGGACATTACAGGACTGCTTCCTGGCATTCACCAACCTCTAGATTCAATCCCCAGCACAGTATAAAGCTGGAAGTAAAAAAATTCTAAAAAGAAAAATCTGTACTAGGGGCTAACAAGATGGCATGTGCCACACAAGCCTGAGGACCTGAGTTTGATTCTGGAAAACGACATAAAGACAAATGATCCCACAAAGTCACCCTCTGATATCCAGATGCATCCCACACACTGAGTAATAAACAATGAATAAGTAAATAATAAATACATATAAATAAGGAAAGCCTAGCCTGGACATCACAAGATACTATTTCAATGGGTGGTGGTGGCACATGCCTTTAGTTTCAGCACTTGGGAGACAGAAGCATGTGGATCTCTTTGAGTTCGGGGGTCAGCCTGGTCTACAGAGTTGAGTTCCAGGACAGCCAGGAACCTATCTCAAAAAAAAAAAAAAAAAAAAAAAAGTAGAAAGATACTATTTCAAAACAACAACAACAACAAAAACTACAAAGATCCACGTAATGTGATGAGTTAAGGAGACTGCTTCAATCAAGGACATGAATGGGTGGATAGTACTACTAGCCTAGGAAGGGGGTAGGGAACTCTTAAACTGAATTATTCTAAGGATAGATTAGGAAAAGTCAATGGCTTCAGGCTTGCCTGGGCCTCTCAGTCAGTCCCAGACCTTGGGTAGGCCACTGAGTCCAAAGTCGACATCATTAGAATATGCTAATGCTGATGAAATTGTTTGAGGCTGAGGACCAACACATTCATCCAGGATCTTTGCCAAATATCCCCCATCATCAGATACATACTAACCAGCCCCTCCTCAGCTGGTTTTAAATCTCTCCCCAGGGTCCTCAGAGCTCCTCCTACTCCCAAACCCCATCAAAGCAACCCAAACTTTAGCAGCACTCTACCCTGGACTCTGCTTCCTGTATCAGAACATGAGTCTGGCCTTGCCAGCAAAGGGGTTTCCCCAGGAAAACCACACTAGTGAGAGAAGAGGCTTGATATCAATGCCCAGGAGCACTTAGACTGCACTTGACCCTCCTCCAGCATGCTGGGAGGACATGGTTCTCTGGGGCCTGGGTCTTCCAGTCTTAAGTATGAGGAAAGGAAAGGGAGAATTTTAAGACAGGTTTAGTAGAGACCAATAATCCCAGATACAAACTTTCTAAATCTTGATGGCCAAGATGAGAGCAAGACTGTCTTCCTCCTTAGTGCCCCCCATACTTACTCTGAGCAAGCAGAAACACAGCCCCATAGTACCCAACACGGGCCAGCCTCACATAAGCAGAGGACAATTGATCCCACTATGAGGCAGATTACTAGAAGCGAGTTTCCCAAGGTCAAAATGCAAGGGACTCTCTGGGAGAATGGTATCCTTATCTAACAAACAAGAGCCAGTGTGGGTGTAGATGGAAAAGGCAAAGCCTAACTCACTAACCCTTTGATTCAGAGTCAGGGAGGGCCAGGGCCACAAGGCTGTCCCAGGGGACTTGTGGGAAAGACAGGTTTGATCTAGAGGGGAATCCTCCCCCCCATATAGCCTGGCAAAAGGAAGGTCACACAGCCTGTTTACAGCAGAGGAAGCGGGGTGGGGTGGGGCAGGGTAGAGACCTTTGGTCAGGCCACCCCTCCCAGTAGGGGAGTGGGGAGGCCCCAATAAACGTGGTGGTAGATGTTTGTTTGCTTCTCACTGCCAGGAGGAAATTAAAGAGAATCTACCACTTCCTTCCACCTCAAGTGAGACCGGGCTGGGAAAGTGACAGTGTGATCTGTGAATGCTACATTTCACCAAAACCATCAGCAACCCTCAGAGGTTCCCTGCCTGAGTTCAAATAAGTTGTAAGGCATAAAGGAGACTCTGGGACCCTTACTTGCCCACAATTCTACAAGGTTGGTCCTTACTGGAGTATCAGATGCCCTTGTTTTTCCTAAGATTACATAGAACCAACCTCTCATCAGGAAAGTCAACTGATGATTAACACCTCAGGTTTCCCACTATTAAAATGGTTTTCTTGGTCCTTTCCTACTTTTACCAGAATTCAGTGGACCCTAAAGGTCTACTCATCCCCTACATGGAAGAGGCAAGCTTTGGGACTCTGCAGCTCTCCACAGAGGATAAAAGTAGAATAATTATGCCAGGATGTAGTCCAAGGCTGAAGCAGCTGGCCATGAGTGAAAATCAGGCTGTCTTTATTGCACAGCACCAATGTCAAGTTAGAGATGTGGCCTGAAAACCTTATTTTCAAAAACACATTCAGGTCACTGGGAACGTAGCTTAGCCATTCAGACCTAAGAGAGGAGACAGTGTGGACATTCCTTGGCACTTGTTTCAGACTGATGGCCTGGGTTAAGACTTCCAACTTCTGCAATGGCAAGGGCCAGCAAACTGTCCAGTGGCATCTGCTTTAGGCCCCAGCACCCATAACAGACTGGTGAGCTGGACAGGGACAGTAGTCAACATCCTTCCAGGAGATTATCTTCACTACTTCCCAGGGTTACAAATGGCTTCTTGCATATCTTCCCAGGTAGTGCTGGCTCCTGAATTCTGGGGCCACCAGGATCTTGGTCAGGGGCCTCTCGCTTGCGCTTGTTCAAGGAGGGGCTATCTTCACCCAGTCGGCCCTCAGGGAGGCCCTGGCTCCGTAGACAGACAATGGCTGCGGTCTGCTCTGCCAGTTTCTTGGACTTGTCCCTGGGCAAATAAAGCAAAAGTAATGAAGCAAGTAAACAGCAGGACTACAGCCTTGAAATCCTCAGTCTCATCCTTTGGAGAGATTCTGATAAAACTGGTTGAGGAGGTTATTATTCAGTGCCCTCACAAATAACAGCAGCTCTCCCAGACCAAAAGTAGATTTGGATCCCTACACCAATAGTCTCATGGCAGCTGACAAGAAACTTACCACAGCGTGGACTGGTACTTTCGTTCCGCAACAGTGACAACAGAGCAGAACATGCGATCTATAGGTCGTTGAACCTGTTGCAGAGAGAGCAGAGGAAACAAAGCAGATTGTCCGCCTGCCTCATGACATGAGGAACACAGAAAGGAAAGGGAAGTACTTCTAACCTAAGTCAAATGAAGGCTGCCTGCTCACATGCTCCGCCCAAGTCAAAGTACCTGCTGCATCTTTCAGAGGAAAACTGACGATGATATCAGGTGTGTCAGAGTTCTGTCACTGAACTAAAGAAAGGAGCATTACTAGAGCCCTTAGCTGACTATGTGACTGACTTGTACGAGGGCCAGTTCTCAGCAGAAAGGAGCCGCCAGATGGAAAGGGCTGAGGAGAGACAGGGTGAGAACAGAACAGGGACATCTGGCCGGGGGTTAGGGATGCAGCTGGGGAAGAACGCTGAGTACAAAGACAGCGAGGAACTGAGGGCCTTCTTCCAGGGAGCTGGTAATCCAAACAAAAGCTACGGAGGGTAGATTTTTATTTTTTCCCAAAGGTCACTCTAGCAGAGGGGACCCAAGGCCCAGAAAGTATATGCCTGGAGGCCAGAAGGCCAGTACACAAAACAGAGCAGCCACAGCGACCAAAGGAAGTGAAGCAAGACTACCTCAACGTTTCCCCTCAGGGGCCCTATGTGTAGGCTTAATTCTGTGCCCCAGTGGATGAAGCCCAATCTAAGGATATACTGCCAGAACTAGACAGTAGCCCAAGGTCAGGGGTAAAGGTCTGTCAGTAATTATCCCCACTGCTAGCAACTTATGCACATCAATGGCATTAAGTTCAGAGGTTAACAAAGCAGCCTAGAGCTGAGAGGATAAGCTGTGAATGTACTGGAGTGATGATCCCAAGAAGGATGTGGGTGGATGCCAGACAGGTAACTGCCAGAAAAACTCACTGTTTCATACACAGGCTGTGGCAACCTCTCTCTGCGACACCATTCCAGCAGGCACATCTTGGGGGTAATTTGGGGTGGGTATGCTCTTCTAGAGAAAGAAAAAGGAACAGCTAAGGCCTGTTCACCATTTCTACTCTATCCCTTAGCAAGAGAAACCAACCAGCCACTGACAGGTGCTACAGAAACTGGAGAAACTGAGATACCAGGCTGCTGCTCCAAGACTTTGTACCCACTTCCTTTCTGTTGTGTCAGCAGTTGCAGCCTAGGTTTTTATCTGCAGGGAAGATAGATAGGCTTCTACATGCTTAGGATAACAAAGGCACATATGTGAGAACTCCCAGGTCTCTGAACTGAGCCTGGAAGATAGGCTTCAGCAGCCAGGAAAGAAGGTTCACTTTGCCATCCAAGCTAAGATCTGAGGGAATGGGCTGAGGCAGGAATGGAGAGGGCCAGACAGGGGCTGAGAGCTGTGGCTACTGCAGCGCCCACTATGAGTCTATCTGCTGAGTGTCAGGATTGTCTACTTTGCTATAGACACAATAAACCTGGGCTTCAGAGTCAGTGTGTGACAAGGTGAAAGGAACAGGTTCCATCTTCCACTGGGAACTCCCTCTGGCATATGACTGCCCAGCAGCTGTCCTCTTAACCCCACCTCAAGCCCTTGCCAGGTAGGACTGGCTCCTGGTCTGGGTATGGAGACTAAAGAAGGCTCAGACCCAGATGGCAGAGGACAAGAATGAGGGCACCATTAAAGCCGAGTCAAAATGCGAGGCAAGAATTGGACTAAGGCTCCTTCCGCGTAGAGACGGTACCACTGGCCTGGTGAGTGGCAGTGGTGTAGGCTGGGTACAGAGTCAAGTAATGTCAAGGGTTCTACAACTGCTGAGAAGCTTCAGGGGTAAGGCACAGACTGAAGATTCCCTGTCCCAAGGTGTAAGAGAATAAGTGGGTCAGGAATAAAGTGGAGTTCAGTTCTGTTTGTCTCAGAAAAACATCCTCTCACCAATGCTGCCTGGGCTTTCGGGGACTGTCTTCCCTGAAAACACCTTCTTTTGGCAGGGCAAGCAGATCAAGAGTTCAGGATCATTAACAGCTACATGGTTAGTTCAACATCAGTCTGGGACACATGAGACCCTGTTTTAAATAATATAGTAACAAAAACCTGGGCATAGTGGTGAGTGCATCTAATTCCAGCACTCCAGAAGCAGAGGCAGGTGGATCTCTGTGAGTGTGAGGTCAGCTTGGTCTACACAGTGAGTTTCATGATAGCCAAAACTACACAGAGAAGCCCTGTCTCAAGGGGAAAAAAAATACAGCAACAAGCCTTGAGGTGGCTCACACCTTGAATTTCAGAACTCTGGAGGCAGAGTCAAGTAGATCTCTGTGAGTGCAAGGCCAGCCTGGTCTACATAATGAGTTCCAGGATAGTTAGAGCTATGATGTACAGAGACTCTGTATCAAATACAAACAACAGCAAAAACCAGTAACAAAAGCACCTTCTTGGGAAGCTGGAGACTGGCAACAAGTATCCACACTAACAAGACCGGCAGTTCCTAAGCTTGACATTATTCATGTATAACAGCCACTAAAACCCCTATGCAACTGGCCCTGGAATATACTAGACACCTACCGGTCAAATCTGACAGCCATCTTAATGATGCCAGAGGTGTCTTCAGCTGGCTCCTCAACTGCCTCTGGAGTCCTAGCTAGAAGGTCAGCTCGTCGGGCATCTAGCTCCCGAATGGTCTCCTCGTAGAAGGCACCAAGGCCAAAGGCCTCACTGTGGAGAAAGAGGTAAAGCCGGATAGAAAGCTTACTGAACAGCATCCAAGGTACTGCAGGAGCCCATTACCCAGCCACAAAGAAACCCCTGTACCACACATAACAAAACCAGTGTCTGGCCATCAGAAGGTGCTTCCTGCACACCCTAGCATCTGCCTAGAGTGCCTAGAATGACTCTGAATCTTTGAGTGTGAGCACTGAAGGGAGGTTGGGCTGGGGAGAAAAGGTTGCAGAGGTCATCCTCCATGATTCCCAAGGATGACCAAACAAATAGGTGTGTCCAACCAGCTAGCCATGACAAAGCTGATCTACACGGAGTCAACAACTGGGGTAGTCTCTTCCTCATGAGGGCCCATGAGAGCAAAAGACAATGGCCTGAGGACTGACTGAATCCTCATTGCCCATGGCTACCATGGAAATTCTCTGAAGCACTCAGAGCTCCAGATTATATTCTCTTCTCAAAATCAAAAAACACTATGCTCATCTACTTGGCCTGTATGGGATGGAGCAGACCAGCAGCAAAGCCAAGAACAGAAAAAGGCTTCTAGAAGAGCTTTCCTTTCTAGAAAAAAAACCTATGCACATGGGCCCCTGAAGGCAAGTATAATTAAGAAAGCCTTAGAGGAAGGAGGGAACAGACAGCCAACATGAGGAGAAAAGATCTTTAAGATGAAGAACACAAAGGACACAGAAGCTGAAAGAGCTGGGTCAAGGCTAAGGTGCCAAGGGCCTCCAGGTGTTTATCACCTGATCTATTGCTGTACTGGATCTGAAGGACCAAGAGGTGGCCTCTCTGGCCAGAATAATGGATACAGGCATATGTCAAGAGCTCCAATCTAAAGCCTTGTCTCTCTTGACCACTTGGTTTCGTCAGCCTGGCAGGCAAAAAGTCCATTAATAGAAAAACTTCTTCCTCAGGAATCTCAGCCCTATCTTTTGTCTTCCTCCCTTCTAACAGTACCTAGTTACCAAACTGCTGCTAAGATCAAAGAATGGGAGATTTCAAAGCTGTGAAAGCTCCCGCCCGCTTCTATAAAGCAAAACTGTGCTACTACCCCACTCCTACACATACACATCCAGAAGTTGTGCCCCAGTTCTTCAGCAAAATAAGCTCAGGGATCAAGGTCAAGTCTGGGTCAAGTCTGCAAGATCAGATGAATAGACCATTGCACTCTTACCAAATTTCCTGGGAAGACTGGGCAGCATGGAGCAACCTTCCCTGGGGCGACTCCAGCTGTTCCCGCAGCATCTGGCACAAGCAGTATTTGGTGTTGGTGTAGTGGTTATCATACTGCACCGCCTGGGAGGAGAACCAGCATGAGCCCAGCTGTTACCAGCAAACACTGGGGAGAAAGGGGGCTCTAAGAGAGCATTAGCAGTGTGCTTACAGCCAAGCCTATGGGACCGGACCTATAAGAACTGCTTCAGCCCTGCCATCTACTCCTCCTGCTGTTGTGCAAAGCTTGAGCATCAACTAAGATCATGTTCAACAGCATACCCACCCAGACAGCCGAAGTGAGGGATAAAAGTATACAGAACCAACCCATTCTTTAGCCACCACAGGCTACCACAGAGAACCTAATGCTGAACATCTTTCTGGAGCACAAAAAAGGCACACACCAAATTCTGGCAAGGCAAATGTAGTCTTAGGACAGGGGTAAGATTTTTATTCTTTACAACCAGGATCAAACATATTGTGACTAACTTCTCTCCAACTTCCCCTCCATGGGTGGGGCTCAGCCCCATTTACTAAGCATGTTCATACACATGACTTATCAATTTGTATATCTATATATACAAAGTACTCTATCTACAGCTGAGAAGTGAGGCCCACCCCAAAATAATACCATGGATGTTCACCCAGCTAGGTGCATGGCAGGAGAACAGCAGGAAGTAAAGGCGTCATAGACAGGCCTCCAGAACCCCTGCAAGCGGTCCCCCCCACGCTTGTAGAATCTCTTCTAGGCCTGTCTTCAGGGCCTAGGAAGGTGCCATGGCACACTCAGGAGAAAGTATGGAATAAGTGAGTAAGGTGCAGCCAGAGGCAAGACCATGATTCAGCTTGTCTGGCCCAGAAAGTACCTGATTAGACCAGAAGCATCCATGTTGATACTTGAGGCTACTCTCTTTCCCGAGGACAACACACCCTCCTGAAAGCTGCCAAATGATGGCTAAGCAAGAGTGACAGCATCACCTTTCACCTAGTGAGCAGGCTCAGCACTGCTGAACATGTCTTCTCTGCCACACGCTTGCCAGGTGGCCAGAGGGGCTGGACAGCTGAGCTGGGTTGAGCTAGGCCTTTGTCTGTAGCTAACTTAGACTGCTGAAGAGCTGACTGTCACCAGCCTATGCACCAGGACACCCAGAAAGAACCAAGAGGATCAGAGTTATATCACTGGGGAAAGGAGCCACGAGAACAGAAGCTGCCAAGAACTGGACACATCCACCATCCAGTTAACAGTCATCAAAAGCACCTGAATGTCACACAGCTTGAGAAGAGCACGGATAACCAACCTCAGGCTTCGGGGAACTTGGAACTGGAAAGGGAGGTGGAAAGCTGCCTGGGAGAGGGCTGAAACTTCTGTTCAGATCCACTCAAGAACTTTGAGGACAACTTGCTGTTTCTGCCCCCCATGTACACATGCAGCCAATTAGAGAATCCCAATGTACCCAGTGAATTTATAAAAAAAAAAAAAAAAAAAAAAATTCTTTGACAGGGTGACATAAGTACCACACTTAGTGAAAAGAAACTGGTCTAGAGAAGGTTATTCTTAAGTACCCTTGTGGTGGCCCATGCCTGTAACCCCAACACATAGGAAATAGAAGCAGGAGAATAAGAGAGTAGAGATCAGCCTGGGCTATTAGATGCTACATCAAAACTAAAAAAGGAAAAAGTTAAGGACTTACATATCTGATGTACCTCTGCATGACTTCCTCCAGGGGACGAAGGCCATCCTTGAGGAAGATTGAGGGGTTCCACATAGCCGCTCGAGCCACCATCACTGAGGAGGCAGCCGTGGCTTGCCGAAAGTCCTCTATGTCCAAATGCTGCTGGATGTGGTCGTGAGATCCTCCACTGAAAAGCAACAGGGCATAGGAAGAGTCCCATTGTGGGACTAACCAGTATTTCCAGATCTGCCATTCATTGTCAGTATGGCTTTAGCCAAGTCCCTCCAACTAATGAAGTGATTATAAAGCATAATCCACTGCTACGTGAGAAGCACAAACAATACATAAAATAGCCTGGACCATGTCTGGCATTGAAGAGGTATTTTAGAAATTTGACCTTTTCTCTCTACTACCCAAAACAGTGGCTAAAGGCAGACAATATTTGAAGATGTAAGACTAAAACTAAGGTATTAGCTGGTACACTGACATACACCTATAATCACAGCATCCAGGAGGTTAGGGCAAGCAGAAGGATCATGACTTCAGGTAAGCCTGGGCTGTGTATCCAGTCCCTAGACCAACATGGGGCAAGATAGCAAGACCTTATCTAAAATATAAAATTTAAAAACAAAAACAAAAAACCTAGGGAATTGTGGCCACAGAAAAACTGCAAGCTGAGAAGGTGTCCACAGACCCTCTAAGGACTAGATCAAACCCTAGCCTGAGGAAAAGACACACTCACTGCCAATCTTGGTGGGAAATAAGGAGACTCTGGTTGGTCATAATCCCCTCCTTCTACCCTGCTGCTCTAAGAAACTTCTCTGTTCTCAACCATTTCATCCAAAGTCAGGGAGGAGTCTCAGCCCAGGCTGCTGCGCAGTCTGGGAGGACCCCAGGGTGACAGAGAAGGCAACTGGCTACAGAGTCTTGACTTAGTCCTGAAAACCACCTCTAGAATTTCTTTCTCTGAGAACATATGGCCTACTAACCACCCCATCACTATTCTTCCTCCCGCTGGTCAGAGGTAACCTTCCCCAGGACCTTTCTGTTTCCAGTGTCCAAGCTCCCTGAGTTCCGTGCTGTCCTGAGGTACGAGGCTGAGCTGGACTCCTAGGTGGCCAACACAGATCATTAGCTGGAGTCTTAGTATTAAATCTTTGGGTGGTCATCAAAACCCACACTTGTTAGCAAAAGTGCCTGTAGTTGCCCAGAATGCTTGTTTAGAACTTACTTTCTTCTTCTTTCTTTAAGACAGGGTCTCTATATAACCCTGGCTCTCCAGGATCTTACTATGTAGACTATGCTGGCCTCAAACTCACAAAGATCTACCTGTCTCTGCTTCCCAAGTGCTGAGACTAAAGGTGTGTACCACCACCATGCTTGGCATCATCCATCCATCCATCCTCATTTATTTCTTTTTTTCTTTCTCAAAGATAGCATCTCATCATATTTTCTTGACTGTCCTAAAATTTTCTATATAGACAGGCAAATTCACAGAGATCAACCTGCCTGTTTCCCAAGGGCTGGGACTAAAGGTGTGTAATACTTGGCTTTTGGATTTCTTCTACCTGCCTTATGTTCACTGAGTCATGTTGCTAAGAGCTCTATCTTAGACTCCTCACATAGCCCCTGCACCTTGCATACTAACTCTGGGTGTGGCACCATCTTGCCCCAGGTCTGATTCTTCAATCTTTTCACTGTCACTTATTCCCACCCAGAGCCCTGCCCACTGTCAGAACACTCTGAGCTCTAGCTTCAGAGACCAGTGGCAGCCTCATTTCTAACTTTCTATTTCTGCTCTATCCACCCCACCCCACCCCATTTCCTTTTGGTCAGTTTTTTTTTCCTTTTCTTTTTTTAAAGAATTCATCTATTTATTTTACATCCCTGCCTCAGTTTCTCCTCTATCCCCCCTCCTACACCCTCAATCTCCTCCTTTTCTATCTCCATACAGGAAAGGGCAGGTCTCCTATGAGTATCAATACAACATTCCATGGTGCAGTACCCCGTGTACTAAGCCTGGGATAGGCAACCCCAGTGTGAGAAGTAGGGTCTCAAAAGCCAGTAAAATGGTCAGAGACTGCCCCTGTTCCCACTGTTTCCTCTGGAGTCCTATAATAGGAGCAAGCTACACAACTGTACATCTGTGCAGAGTGCCTAGGTCAGTCTTGTGCAGGCTTCCTGGTTGTACATTCAGTTTCTGCAAGTTCCTATGAGCCCACATGGTCAGTTTTTTAAGTATTTCTTTTTTACATTTATTTGGTTGGTTGGGGTATGAGGGACATATCTGACATGATCCAAGGGGAGGTCAGGGGTCAAGTTGCAGTATTCAGTGCTCTCAGGGACTTAACTCAGATGGTCAGGCTTGATGTCAGACACCCTTAATTGCTAAGCAAATTTACTAGCCCTGTGTTTATTTTGGAGATTTTTGTTTGTTTGATTTGAGACAGGGTCTCTCCTGTCTGTTCTGGAACTCCTATATAGACCAGGCTGGCTTTGAACTCAATCTGCCTTTTTGACTCCATAGTACTGGGATTAAAGGTGTGTACCATCATGTCTGGCTTCTATCAGCTTTTATGCTAGCGCCTGTCTTTCTGAATGAGGTGGGGTAAGGTGAATGAGGAGGAGTGGAGGCTTACTTGGCTATGACAGGAATGGAGAGGGTTTCAGCGATGGCTCTTATAACTTCGCAGTTGACAGGGTGCTGAGGCCGCTCCTCCCGATTCCTTAAAGATGAAGAAAAGAAATGGAGCCTGGGAGCTGAGAGCCAAAGGCCATAACATTCTCAAAATCCTACTGTCCTTGCTACTGAGCTTCAAGCAGATTAGACAGCTCTGAGGTTATCTAGGTTAGGTTGCTGGGAACGGCTCTTTCCATGACCTAGGAAAGAACTCTGTCCTAAGGGGCAGAGAGGAGAAGGTCAAGGCTAGTTGTCAGGAGCTTGAAGATGGGGCAGAGCTGCAGAGGACCAATGTGAGTGGCCTAGTTCCCAAGGTCACAATGTTTTTTCATGGCTTCCCCTTACCTCTGCCAGAAATAAGAGACAGTGTCACAAAAATGCTGTCCCTACAGTCCCAGCCCTGCCCTTCCCAAGGGCCCTGGAACAGCTGCCACTGCTCAGACTGGCCACTCCCACACAGCTGCCTGTGTTGAGGCCAAGTTGCACAGCTGATCTTTGGGAGAAGCACCTGACACAGGGTAGGCCCTGTTCCAGGGGCCACCAGGGCAGACCACAGACCATGACAGTCACGATAAGCCACAGGGGAAGCAGGACACAACCCAGGGCTCCTTGCAACCAAGGTCAACAGCAAAAAGTTCTTGTGCATGAGTAAGCAAATCTTAGGTATGCTACGGCGACGCCTGGCCCGAGCTATGTGTGAAGACAGGCAGAAGAGGTGACTAATCAGTTCTTGCTTGAACATAGCTCCCGTGCTATATTCTGATTTCTCAGAAGAGCCGCCAACCCAGTTTCCACCTCTGATTCCTGACATCCCCATCAGCCAATTTTATACCATACTAAACAGCTGCACTTGCTGAATTTCTGATGGTTAGGAAGTTTTTCCTTAAACTCTTTCAAATCTGTCTCCTAATTGCCTCCAACTTCTGGGAAAAGTAAGTTTCCTTAATTGTTTGCAAGGCTGTATATTCACAATCTCATAAAAGCTTCAAAATAACTATGAAGCAGAAATTGTACTGACAAATGAGAAATGTGTCAATCAGAAAGCTTACATGATTTCTCTAAGGATACCTAAGTAACAAACTGCAGAGCTGGGATTTCAAGTTAGGTATCCGAGTCTAAAGCCCACTGCCTCAGCAAAGGGATATAGTGCATGTATTTAGGAGCACGTGTCATTTCCAAACCCTCCTCGCTTTTATCTGGACAGCTCAACTTTACTGTTCTGTATGTTGTTGTTCCAGATATACCCCAAAATTTAGTAATAAGGATAACCAACAACCTGGGCTGTTCCTATAAATCCGAGTTCCCCACAAAAAGGATATCAGCCAAAGTCTATTTATCAGGATTACATACAAAAGGACATGCTAGGCACAGGAAGCAAATTTGACAGAAAAATAGAGAGCAGCCTTCAGAAACACTTTGGCTGAGCAGGCCCTAGTGCTCTTGCCTATAATCCCAGTACCGGAAAACTGAGAAGGAGGATTGCCATGAATTCAAGGTCAATTTGGGCTATGTGATCTATATGATGACATTTAGCCCAGTCAGAGCAACAGTGAGCTTGAAGATGGGGCAGAGCTGCAGAGGACCAATGTGAGTCCTCTCTTATATTCACCTCTGTGTGTGTGTGTGTGTGTGTGTGTGTGTGTGTGTGTGTGTAGAGATGGTCTCTTATATTCACCTCTGTGTGTGTGTGTGTGTGTGTGTGTGTGTGTGTGTGTGTGTGTGTGTGTGTGTGTGTGTGTGTAGAGATGGTCCAGCAGTTAAGAGTCCACATTATTCTTATGGAAGACACAAGTTCAGTCCCTAGCACCCACATTAAGCAGCTCACAACCTTTTGATTCCTCAGCTCAAGGGGATCCAATATTTTTTTCTGAACTCTGCAAGTACATGCACGAGACACACAGACATATGAACATATATATAATTAAAAATAAATCTTTTAAAAAGAAAAAAAAAAGAAGATTCAGTTCCCAATAGAGAACATGAGATACAGACATGGGACAGCTGCCAGTCCAATAAGGGCAGGCAGGAAAGCCAGTGCCTTTAAATGAACAGCCATCTGCTTGGGTTCATTTAAGGGAGAAGCCAGTGCTCAATGAAGTAAGAAAAAAAGATTCAGTGGGTATGATGGCTTGTGTCTGTGATCCCAGCCTCAGGAGGCTAAGGCAGAGGGATTGAAAGGTCAGACCAGCCTTGGTTGTACAGTGAACTTCTGGAGAGAGAGAGAGAGAGAGAGAGAGAGAGAGAGAGAGAGAGAGAGAATGAGAATGAATGAGACCTAAAGTCCTAACATTCAGGAGAGGATCAGGGGTTCAGTCTGGGCTTCACGAACTTTATAACAACAAGCAAACCAAACCAAAAAGGGAAAATGAACTGGGGACTTCAGTGGCAAAGCACTCACCTAGCATACACAAGACCCTAGATTTAATTCCCAGTACAAGACAGACGGAAGGAAGGAAGGAAGGAAGGAAGGGAGGGAGGGAGGGAGGGAGGAAGGAAAGAAAGAAGGA